>CAJNDV010012780.1:131716-147662 GCA_905221635.1 Symbiodinium sp. CCMP2456
TGTTGTTGCGCAAGCCCCGGCGAACCAGCAAGTGAGTGAACTGCCCATTAGGTCCCAAACAGCAAAAAAAACACCAAAACACACACACACACACACACACACACACACACACACACACACCCGGCAGCAACAACAAAGAACAACACACCCCCCGGCAGCAACAGCAAAGCACAAACAACACCCGCCCGCTGTATCAGCAACAGCAAAACCAAAGCACTCTTACCGGGTGTTTGGGTTTAGGGGTTTAGGGGTTTAGGGTTTGGGGTTTAGGGTTTGGGATTTGGGTTTGGGGTTTGGGTTTGGGGTTTTGGGTTCATGTTCATCAGCAGCATCCTGGGTAACAAATGCCAGCTGGGTCCTGGCTTAGGTGCTATCATGGTTTCTAGAAGAAGTCGATGACGGTTTCTATACGGCCGTTTGAGGCTCATCGATTTTGTTGTTTTGAGCCTTGCAGGCTTTAGGGTTAGGATTTACAGTTCGTTGCCATATTGTAAGGTAGAAGTCCGATGGTTCACAGGGGCGCCTGCAATCATAGCAGTGCAAGACTGCACAAAGCTGATTAAGATACCTGAAAAACGTACTTGCCTGCATAAAGCTCTTTATGGAATCCCTCGTGAAACCAAAGCCCTAAACCCTAAACACTAAATTCTAAACTCTTCACCCTTGCAACAGCCTTCATAAAGCCCTTCGAGAAGCCTCCCCATAAACCCTCACGAAACCCTGGCACAAAGCTTATGGTTTACCTATAAGCCCTAAACCCTAAACCCTAAAGCCTAAACCCTAATCCTTTACAAAGCCCTAGACCCTGGACCTCTTGTGCAACCCTGCTCGCATGTAGCACCCCATTAAGCCTCCAGCTCGGAGAAACCTTCGAGGCGTAAAGGAAGGGTACGTGGATCCGGGCTTTAAGGGTTTAGGGACTTAGTCTCTAGGGTTTAGGCTTTGGGGTTTAGGGCTTAGGCTCTAGGGTTCATACAGCCCGAACCCTAAACCCTAAACCCTAAACCCAAAGCCCTAAACCCCTAAACCCCTAAACCCTATAAGCCCTAAACCCTAAGCCCTAAGCCCTAAACTCTAAACCCTAGAAGCCCTAAGCCCTAAACCCTAAAGGCCAAGTTTGGGGTTCAGGGTTAGGCCGTAAAGTTGCGAAGTGCGAAGCATGAGGATTTAGGGTTTAGGGGAATGAGGTGCATGTACCCTCAACCCTAAACCCTAAAACGTAACCTTAAACCCTAAACCCTAAAACCCTAAACCACACAGGATCCGAATTTAGAGACTCCCACTTCTTCGATGTCATGCCGTTGTCAGTCAAAAGCGAAGCCTCAACAAAGTAGCGTCTTAGCCACGACAACTTAGTAGCTGAGTGGGTAACCTTTTAACCTTTTGGGGCTTATATAATCCTACCATTTTTGAAAAGGTTAACCTTTTCTGGGCTAGGGTACTCAGCTCCTAAGACAATGGCTTTCGCCAGTTAGATTGTCACTTTGGAGTGTAGGCTTTAGCAGTATCCGCTTGCGATGTAAATTCCTGCGAGTCCTAATTGTCTAGCGCAGCGCTCGCAATGCTGTTGCTGTTGCTGTTGCTGCTGCTGCTGCTGCTGATGATGATGATGATGATGTGAGTGTGCATACTACTGGGTTAGTTGAATATCTGAGATTTGAACCGAATCTGAACCCTACATCCTAAGACCCTAAACCCTTATTAAAACCCTAAGCCCTCACTAATTACTAATCACTTTGTGGACTTTTGGGGCATGAGGCGAAGGCTACTCTCCCCGTCCCTCAACTCTCCAGATTGTGGGTTTTTTGGGTTTATCAGAGTTCGTTTTGCGCGTCGCCATAAGAGCTACTTAGCAGCTACTATCAAGGTACTGCCAGGGTTTAGGTTGCGTCTCTAAGGGTTGCTGGAGGAGCTATAGAAGAGCTACTATGGAGCTGCTGCAAGGGTTCAGGGTTTAGGGAAGCCCTCTCGCCCTCTAAAGCTCTCGTGACTCAGGTAGCATCACAAACACGATGGCCGAAGTCCAGCGTCAGCATCAGCGGCACAAAGCCATGTTGAACTCGGTTCGCAACCTGGCGATCAAGCAAGGTTTTCCACTTTTCTTCATGGGATTCAAGACATTTTCCATTATGACCCCCGTAAAATAGTATAGGTAATTATTTATGCCCCTATATTATACTAGTGTGGCTTTATATAGTTTTGTGGAGGCTTATGCAGGTTTCTTTAGCGGCATGTTAATGCAAGTTGTGGTATTGTTTGGCAGCATTGAACTCAATGAACGGTTAAGGCGAATATTGCGGCTCCCATTACATCTCGGCGACGCATGCGATGAAAATCAAGAGGCATCCTGGACGTGGGTCTTGGGGTCTATTAGCGGTTTCAAGGCTGACGGTATCAGGGCAGAGGATGTAGGTTTCCTTACACTGACTGCTCTTACTACATGTTTTCCCTACCAATCCCCAAACCCTAAACCTCGCTCATCCCTGCCAGGAAGTTCGGGAGTCAGGTGCTTCTTGGGAATCACATAGAATTCATATGACGAGCAAAGGGCATGCTGTCACTACTGTTGATGGACAAAAGTCTGCATGACCCAAATATAGTGTAGTACCATAAATCCCATAGTTTAGGTATATAAGGTCATGCAGGATTTTGTCCATCAACCGTATTGCCCTACACACTCAACCCCTAAACCCTAAACCTCATTTCGGCGAGAGTCTCGTTTTGGGTCCTGCTCGTCCTGCCCTTTATCTTCGCCTTCATGCTGAAGCAGATGACACGCAAGACAGTAATCTTATGCTGGGCTTATGGCTTATCAAGTGATGAATACGAGCAATGATGCAGTAGGGTTGGTGATGATAGGTTTACACAGCTGTTAGTACTAGAGGTATACCTATAATGGATCTGCACTGCTTTGCTAGGTTCGAGCTGTTTCTAGCACTGTGTCAAGCAACGGTGGTCATTGTTGGTTTTGTCTTCACTTCGATGCTTGGAAATACTTCCGTTTGTGACTTTCAGACCCTGCTAAGGTTGTCTCTCTTTGCAGCAACTGGTGGGTCTGGCGATCCCATTTCAGAGTACTCAAGTTTAGCTAAGTTATAGCATGCTATATCATATTAAGGTGTAGTATATTATAGCTAATCTCGTTTTTTGAGTTTTATTATTATTTTACTTGCCACTGCACAATTTCCTCCTACTGCCATAAACCGGTTGGTGTCAAGTTTTCATTCTTGAGACAGGTATCTGGCATAGTGGCTGCTATCCGTACAGTTGCTAGCATGACACTGGCGCTTGTGGCTTTCGAGCCTTTGTTGTGAGTGTTTGTTGAGTTGGTCTGATGCCCTAAACCCTAAACCTTATACCGCTGAGCTTCCGGCGGAGTGAAAGGGAGATGAACACCCTAAACCCTGAACCCTACCGTCTGTTCGGCTGCGGTATTTCACGAACACGGGTTTGCCAAGGGAGTTCTGGTTCCTGAACCACGAACTTTAGGGTTTAGGGTTTAGGGGGTTTAGGGTTTAGGATTCCTGATCAATAAATGTGTAGGGTTTAGGGTTTAGGGGGTTTAGGGTTTAGGGTTCCTGATCAATGAATGACGAACTTCTTTGTTCTAGGCTTGCCCTGAGGCAACATGTTGGTCGGCCTACAGATCAGTACCTAGACCCTCCATCTACCCTCTATTAGACCTTAAGTACCCATTACTTGGGACCAGATACCCCCCTATTTGAGGTCCATCTACCCTCTGTTAGACCCTAAGTACTCATTACTTGGGACCAGAAACCCCTATTTGAGGGGTTGGCTTTGAATGTTCTGGCTCTAGAGCTCAGCGAGCTTAATTGCTGTCCTCGATGTGAAGCCACTAAGCCACAAGAGATATTATAGAAGCCTAAATAATTACCTATACCATTATATTTGTGGGTTTCTGTTTATATTTATACTATAAAGGAGCCCAAAACCTTAATCTAATTAAGGCCCCTACAGTATCCTGGACCAGCTACCAGTGATAACATGGCCATGAACAAGCAGCCGAAATCCCCAAATCTGAGCCCAAGCCCCAAAACGCAAGGGCTTAGGGCTTAGGTTTTAAGGTTTAGGGTCTGGTAAATTGGTAGTTCTCTAAATTAGGGTCCCTTTCAGGGTCCTTTTTATAAGGGTGCCGTACCATCTTGGAGACCTGAAAAGGGACCCTATTTTAGAGAACTACCCAAATGTTCAACATCGTTCCGCACATTGTCTCTGGAGGTATGTGGAGCGAGAACACCTACGAAAGAAAACGCTGCATTCACACTTGGTGCCTGGGGTGACAAACATTGGGGGTGTAGGGTTCGTAGGCTTGACCTTGAGACGAATTCGTGCTGCATTCAGAGTATGGCGCTGCGTGTATTTCTAAGTTTTCCAGAGCAAGAAGTCCATTTGTTTGTAAAGGTATTTTGACATGTACACCAAAGCGAACACCGGAGCTGGCTACAAACATATAGAACAGAAGGGTTTAGGGTTAAGGGTCTCCAGTAGTACCCTTTGCCCTTTTCATGTTTAGAGTTCCCGTTAATAAACAACCCAAGAATTGGCAGAAAGCGTGCCGTTATCATTAAGAGGATCTTGGGGGAACCTATATTCATGGGGTCGCGTGCCGCATCACCTCCAGGATCTCCGCCGTAAGTTTCAGGGTTAGGGTTTAAAACCCTGAACCCCTAAACCCTAAACCCTGAACCCCTAAACCCTAAACCCTAAACCCTTTCAGGGTTTAGGGTTCCAAGGAAGCACCTGACGTTACGCTAAGGCTCCAGGGACCTGTAATTATTGTATATGCTTAGGCTTTTCAAGACTTTTTCAGGCCTAGCCTAAGTAATATGCTATATATATATATATATAGGTGCGTGGAGCCTTAGGGTTAGTAAGCTTTCCTGGTCTTGCATCAAAATACAACTGAGGCTGCACGTGACAGCAACCTGAACAGTGGATTGCTGCAACCACATTGGCAAAACAGCAGCTTTGAGCACACACCCATAAAATGCAGTACAGCCATGCGCTCGTAGAACATCGCGGATAGTACCACCAACTAGGCTCAGTCTTTGTACCTGTAGCCGCAAAGTCGATGTCTGCTTCTACAGCCGTTTAGGAAACCACATATCTGCACTGCGCTGTACAAGTGAAAAGCATGCGTACGAGCGTACTGATTTGCGAAGCTCGGCTGATGAAGATTCTCGAAGCAAGTGCACAAGTGCATTACAGCAGATGCTGTAGTGCAGATCATCCAGCATACAACATGTGGTCTGACAAGCTTTACCGTTTTGGGCAGTTGGTTGTTGACATCGTCATGGCAATATACGCACACGTTGCCTGGGGACTTACTAATTACTCAGCTCTACGTACTCCAGCCTTTCGCCCAAGGAGTTGATCAACACCTTGCCACAGGACATGTTGCTTGCCATCAGGAGTAGTGGTAGTAGTAGTAGTAGTAGTAGTAGTATTAGTAGTAGTAGTAGTAGTAGTAGTGGTAGTAGTAGTAGTAGTAGTACCAGTGGTGGTAGTGGTAGTGGTAGTGGTAGTCGTAGTCGTAGTCGCAGTCGTAGTCGTAGTCCTAGTCGTAGTCGTAGTCGTAGTCGTAGTCGCAGCAGTAGTCGTAGTCGTAGTCGTAGTCGTAGTCGTAGTCGTAGTCGTAGTCGTAGTCGTAGTCGTAGTCGTAGTCGTAGTCGCAGTCGTCGTAGTAATAGTAGTAGTAGTAGTAGTAGTTGTAGTAGTGGTGGTAGTGGTAGTGGTGGCAGTGGTAGTAGTAGTAGTAGTAGTAGTTGTAGTAGAAGCAGCGCTAGTAGTAGTTGTAGTAGTAGTGGTAGTGGAAGTGGTGGTGGTGGCAGTAGTAGTAGTAGTAGTAGTAGTAGTAGTCGTCGTAGTAGTAGTGGTAGTAGTAGTGGTAGTAGGTGGTGGTAGTAGTAGTAGTAGTAGTAGTAGTAGTAGTAGTAGTTAGTAATTAGTCGTCGTAGTAGTCGTCGTAGCAGTAGTGGTCGTATTAGTCGTCGTAGTCGCAGCCGAAGCCGCAGTCGTAGTAGTCGCAGTAGTCGTAGTCGTCGTAGTCGTAGCAGTAGTAGCAGTCGTCGTCGTCATCGCTTTAATCGTCGTTGCCGTAATCGTGGTCGTAGTCGTAGTCGCGGTGACAATTGTAGTCGCGGGATTAGTAGTAGTCGTCGTCGACGAGGTATTTAGAAACAGTTCGTAGTAACACCGTAGCAGTACGTAGTGGTAGTAGTCGCAGCAGCGGCAGCATTAGCATGACTAGCAGTAGCAGTAGCAGCAGCAGTAGCAGTAGCAGTGGCAATAGCAACACCGGCAGCAGCAGTCGTTGTCGTCGTAGTGGTAATCGTAGCCGTCGTCGTAGGAGACGGAGGAGGAGGAGGAGCAGCAGCAGCAGCGGCAGCGGCAGCCGTACCAGGAGCAGGAGCAGTGGCAGCAGCAGCAGCAGAGTAGCAGCAGTTTCGGCGGCAGCGGCAGTGGCAGTGGCGGTCGCAGCAGGACAGCAGACATCGTCATCGTCGTCGTAGTAAGCAGTGGTCGTACAGTGAGTGATTGGAGCAACGCTGGCAGCAGCAGCTGCGGCAGCAGTTGTGGTGATTATGCCTACAGTGGTTTTCGGACGAAGCATGCGTGTTGGGTGCTTGGAGACAAAGATCAATTCTGCGAGTGAGAGTTCGTCGTACAAAGTAGGCCATTTTGCTGCAGCTATTGCGCCAAGGTGCTGCTTAATCCGAAGCACCTGCTGGTGCCCAAGAGGTCGCAGTCACTCAGACAGTTCAGATGACAAGCTATCTTCGAATGCCCATTCCTTTCTAGGAGCCTTGGGGCTTCTAAAACTTGTCGGTCCAGAGCTGTGTCTCCGAGAAGCAGACCGTGTGTATGTGACTCTGTGTCTGGCTCGCGCAAGGGATGACAAAAAACTCTGTCGTGCCTGATTTAGCATCGCAAGATTAAGCTCTTGACTTCCACCGCCGCTCTCTGTCTGCAGCTCATAGCTTATAGATGTAAGTCTGCCTTCTGAAACTTGGCTCATCCCCAACCCTCGCCTGCTGAGTCGAGTGCGAGTGCAAAAAGTCGGGTGAGCGCCGAGTCGCCGAGGCAGGACAAAGTGCCGAATGCCCGAGTGCTACACCACGAGCTTGTGGAGGCCAACGGCGCAAACGCATTGAGAGAGTTCACTGCAGGTCTACAGGAGAGGACTGCGCGTGTGCCAGGTTGCTGGAGTGAGGATTTTCGGATCAGATTGGCCTAGCCCTCAAGTTTGTGTGGGTCGAATGGTACATTATACGTCCACCGGCAACTTGGCTTCATAATAATTCAGGACTGGGGCCCAGTTGTCGCCCTATCGAGGTGTGCGAGCTTGGAAGCCTTAACTGCGAGAGAACACAGCACCGAGCTTCGAGCGAGACACTTTTCCTGCAAGCAGCTTGCACTCAGGTGCCCATGGTTCGGGTATGCAGCTCCTGGAGACTGGTGGTGAGCTGGCTAAATGGTTTAGGCGTTCGGAGTTCTCAGCGAACTCTGTTGGGCGGGCACTCGTTCGCCTGATCCTGTGGTATATTGTGTGCCCATCGGGCTTCGTTCAGGATTTGCTTCGAGGATTACATGATTTGTATGATTTGTGACTGAAAAAGTCTTCGTAAGAATGCAGATCTGCAGATCGTGCAGATAGGGCCACCAGCAGTCTGCCACTGGGCTTATGGTTTACGTGTGAGGGTTTACTCGTGCAGTACCTCTGTTGCTGCACGTGTGTCGGCATAGCGAATCACACCGAAGCAAAACAAACGCATACAGCTTTTCCCGCTGCCTGGCTTCAGGAATATGGAGTGGACGCAAGCGAGGCTCCTTGTCGCAGAAAAGGGATGCTGCACCTTTCCGAAGTGATTGGGGCCAGTTGGGGCTGAGAGAATTGAGAGTTAATTATTCGTATGAAACGCCGAGCGAGAGGCAGACAGAGAGAGAGAGAGAGAGAGAGCAGTGCGATGTTACTCGTCGCTGTGAGTTTGTGATTCGGGGAGTTCCCCTCGGCAAGAGCATGCAGCACTGAGCATCCCACTTTTCTCATAGTTTCAGTTCGATGGACCGCGCTGATGCGCAGGTGGGGACGGCGCAGGCCCGAACCTCCGCACGCCCAGCAAGCTAGCAAGCAAGCAAGCGAGAGCATCCGCAGCCATTGTGAAGGAAAGATAGAGAGTGCGAAGTTGTGGGGTGTGCCCCGGTGAAAGTGCTTCTCGGGTTGAGGCCCGGTCTGCCGGTCGGAAGAAAGAGAAAGCTTGCTTCCTAAATTACGATCAAGGTGTTTCAGGTTCAAGACTCCATGTCGTGTTCCGCATGACTCCGTTAATCCAAGGCAGCGCGTATTTGCTGCCTGGAAACAGCAGGCAAGGCAAGATGGGTGAACTTTTCATTTCGATGGGGTATGCATGATGAAGCATCGAGCATAAAGACCCCCATGCGAACACCTTGGATGGTCAACAGCAGTCATTCGACTGGGTTTAAGAGCACTGGCCAGAAGTTTTTTCCCTGAGCGTGACGTGCTGTCTGGCATATGAGCAGCAGTCGGTCGAAGCGGCTTCTTGAGCATCCTCACATTGCGCAACGTATTCAGGCCATGAGCCGAGAGCCGTGTCCCTGCACAAGCTTGAAAGGCCTTGAGAAATGGCAGCGTAGATCCAGTTCCGACGCTTGCGGCCCAGCCTTCGGATAAGGGGATTTACAATGATCTCAGGGCAACCTGTGGTACGACGTTGAATGGCTCTGACAGGGCTTCGTTCTAGATGGCCCGCTTCTGCACGACACTACCTACGAGCAACAAAGCAATGCAATACCCCAGAAATGCGCAACTGAAAGGTGGGTTAAAATTTGGGTAAACGCGTTGAAACATCTCAGAATTACTCATCCTGCAGGGGTAGAAACTCTGTATAATTAAGCAGCGCTCGAAGATAGTGGTATTGATGGATAGCGAGCGAGCCAGCCACACAACGAGCAGTTGTGTCGCTCGGGGTCTCGGGAGTATTGCAAAAGTAGCGACAGCAGCTCTGGGCCTGTTGCGCCCGCCCAAAGCCCCGGCGTTTTTCAAACTGCAGTCCTCTGAGGTCTGTTCGAAGCATGACATACTCTTTGTTGTGCCGTCGGTGGGACACTGTTAACTACCCCGTATTTAAATCTTCAACTTCGATCGTTGTTGGTTTGACACAGTCGCCACTGTTTCAGCTGGAGCCCGCAGCCCACACTGACCATGGGCCTGAGACACACGGTCTCTCCGATGAACTTGTTGTGCTACAAGGCTATGATGTAACGATGCAAAGTTCAATGTCGGGTTGGATCATGCCACTCCCGACCTGCAAGTGCAACAGTTTTGAGAAGCAGGCCAGGTAAGACCAAACGTTTCTCGGCAAAGCAGAACTGTGCAGACTATGCTTGTTAAGGCATGATAGTAGGGCCTCATGGCTCCAATAGAGCATGCACAAGGATTCTGAAAGGAGATGTACGAAGTTCAGCACCATGTCTAGTTTGATCACCAACTCCTAGATCCTTTGCCGAATTCTACTCGACCGACTGTGGCATCCAAGTGCGAGTGGAAGCCTGCCAGCTTGTGGTTGATGTGGTTGCACCCTGCATTTGGCTGGTCCGAGTCGGGGGAATAAGTCAACACGTCGGAGGCATTCTGGCTCAAGATGCTGGTCACCATGATGATTTTTCCTGGAGCCGTTATGGTCGCCGTGTGGCGGTGCTTTGTGCTTCTGCTTGTGTTGCCGGAGTTCTGCACCGCGGTGCCCACAAGTGGCGCTGCGGCAGCGGTTTCAGCGAACGGCGGTACAACGCTGCTTGCAGTGCGCCGGAGCATGACAAAAGCCCTGCCAGCCGCACGGACTAAGGTATGGGAAGCGGTAAGCAGCACACCTGGCAGCCATGCTTGCCGTGGCGACTCTCGTACAGACAACAGCCAGAGTTATTACGAGGTAACTGCTGGCGTCGGCAGCCTGGAAGCCTGCCAAAGCCTCTGTGAGGAACAGGCTTCTGACTGCAAAGGCATCGAGTACAACCCAAGTGGACGCTGCGAAGTGTGGATGCGAAGCGAAGGCATAGCCACTACTTCCACACCACCTGCAGCCTGGGGCAAGTTTCAATGCCTCCGTTTCGGCTGGCCGGTCAGCATGTTGTCTCCAGTGGAAGGTGGCGAGGACCGTGCATGCCGTGGTGAGTCTGTTACAGACAACTCCGCAGATTACTATGTTCTGCATGATGTGCAGCACTTGGCGGGCTGCAAGGCTCTTTGTGCAGCTGCTCCTGTTTGCTACGGACTGGAGTACGGTGGAGGACGCCGCTGTGAAGTATGGACACGCCCCATCATGGCGACTGCTGTGGTCTCTCGCTCCCTTTGCTTGCGCTTTGAGGTGCAGGCACACGAGCCCACGGTGATGGCAAGCTACCATCCGCTCTCCGGGGAGTGCGTTGATGATAACATTGCTGGAGTGGCAGCGCTGGAGGAGTCTGGTGAGGTGCTGACATGTGGCAGCTTCCCTTCAGCGACTCCCCATCATGCAGTTGCCTGGCTGGACAGTCAAAGCGGCGCGCTTCGGCGCGCCGTTGAGCTATCCACGGCACCAAGCGCATGTCAAGTCCTTGAAAGTGGGCATGTGTTGGTCGGTAGCAGTGTGGGTTTGCAACGCTTCAGTGCATCAGGCGTGAAAGTCTGGGAGTTATCAGCCCTGCAGCATGTGAAGGGGCTTTCACCCGCTCGTGGCGGCCGCGTGGCTGCTTTAACCGAGAACGGCACGGTAGCAGTCGTCACGGAAAGCGGCTCCCTTTTGGCACATCGCCGCTTTGGATATGATGCCACTACCTCTGTGGAGCTCTTTAGCGATGGCCGTGTGGTTCTTGGGGCCTTCACCAACAACTGGGCGAGCAACCCGGTGCAGATTGCACGTGTGGAGATCTACAGCAAAGACCTGCAGACACGCTTGACTCAGACTTGGGGACAATTCACTGCTGCAGAATTGGATGCTGCGCGCAACATGGCAGATACCCGGATCTACAACCTTGCTATCTCTGAGGACGAAGTTTATGTTTACGCTGCTGGAGAGTCGGCGGGAGGAAATACCATCTTCCGCTACAACGGACGTGATCTTGTGACGAAGACTGCGCGCGACACAGGAACACCGATGTGGATGGCGAAGTCGGCTGCACACATTGGCTACGTTGCACGCATTCGAAGCAGTGATGGTGAGGTGGAGACCGGTACCTTCGTAGCACCAATTCTGCAGTCCAAGAATCGCTTGAATACCTTCCGCACCCGCGATGGTGGTCTAGTACATGACGCTCGTAATGCAGTTGTCTATCTCACCGGCACCTCTGCCTGCTGCCTCGCGGACAGGGAAACCATGACCTTTGCCGGACAGATTGTCGGCGGTTATGCCGGCAGCGATGCCAGCCTGGTCGTGTTCTCTGAAGCTCTCGACAAGCGTCTTTTATGGACAACATTCGGTGCCGACCGCAACAAGGGCAAGCCAGCGACATTAACCCTCAGCGGAAGGCAGCTAGCCATTGGAGTCGTCATGAACAGTGGCACGGCTATCACTACCGAGATGTCTGCAGTGAGGACGCCCCCGGATTCGGAACCTTGTGGAACGAGCACAAAGCCAAACAAGGATGCCTGGGTAGCGGTCGTGCCCGCAGCTCACCTGCTGCCCGCATCATAAGGCTTTAAGGGGCAAGAATGACCAATGTGCAAGTCTCCTGCGGTTTGTAATTCAACTGATCCTGCACCCATATGACTTCAGCATGTTACGGACATCGAGTACAGTCTTTCCCCGGTGCACGGCCTGTTCGCGCGACAATCGCGAGATACCCTCTGTTGAAAGACTTCTTGGTTTGCTGTGCTCCAGTTGGAGATGGCTTAAATTGGGTCTTATCCTTCCGACACACGCAACAGATGGGAGCTGATCAAGGTCGTGTGCCGGGGCATGTCCGCTTGTGGCACCTTGCTTACGATGATGCAAAACGAAAGGCGGGGGAGCTTTTGAGGACGCAGGGCGTTTTATGTCGCTGATGCTTGCATGTCGTGTGTGGGACTGGGGTTGGAGAAGTATTACCATGCACTTCAGGGAGGGTCAACTTTCGAGTAAATCCAGGTATGGGTTGTTCACGGCATTGTTCTCAATCATACTCAATCCATGTCACAGCAGTGCCATCAGCATAGACCGAGTGCCCTCTCCTTAGACGATGTCGACATAGATCAGGGCTGGATCAATGTGCCTTTCCGCTGGTGCTGAGGCATCGATACGCCGAGATCCCCGAAGGCCGGGAGCAAAGCTTGCTGAGAAGGATGCTCTGTAGAGGCCACTCCTCCGGGAACGGGCAGGTGTAGACATCCTGATGAGCCACATGGCGCAGGGAGCCTAGGGAAACTTGCAGGTTTCCAAAGCCCGACCTGTGCCCGAAGAGCTGACAAGCCAGCCTGTTGGAGAGGGTATCGGAAAATCACTTTTTTTTGTTCGATTCAGCTCTGCACCGTCAGTTCTCGGGCAAGTTTTGAAAGAATCGAAGTTGGAATCGCCTCCGTGAAACGCCGGAACTCCCTTTTCGTCCCCCTTAAGGCCCTGGGACATCTTCGACCAGACTCTGTACGGCCAGTGGGGGTCCAGCAAGGCTGCGGGGTTTCCGCCCATATGATTTCTGTCAAGAGGGTGTCTCCATAAAAGACGGGACTGAAGCTCTTTTCTTTTGGTGTGCGTGTGTGTGTGTGTGGGGTCGTTCGCATGGCGTATGGATCCCAGTGGGGCTGTTTCCCGAAAAGATCATGCATGCAGAGGCAACTCGTGCCACGCTGAGTTGGCCTCAAGCCAACCTCAGCTCACGTACTATCATATCTAGACCCAGGCTGCACCATAACTGCCGTGCGTTTGCACAGGAGGAAGACATGAGCTCCATGTTTCTATACACATGCGTACGTCCCACGAGGCTGAGCCCTTGCCAAGTCATCTAGGAAACCTGCTGCAAAGATTGAAGGCCCCTAGGGCCGCACGAATATGTGGTCGCTAAATCGGCAGACAGGACCAAGACCATGATCCATGCAGGTTTTCGAAAACGTCACTTGGCACTTGCAGGATTTGCGCTCGCATCTGGAAGCCATCCGACCGAAGGCTTCGCCCGTGAAAGGGATTATTGGGAATCTTCTCAGCTGGGTTCGAATGTTAGGTGGATTGTTGGAGCTTGGGAAGAGCATGCCAAGGGGCAATGGGTTTTCACAGCTATGGTCTGCGGTAGACGTTGGAAGGTGCATCTCTTTGGCCACATCCACGAGAATAGCGGGGTCCTCAGCATTACAGGCAGAAGTGTGCGGGAGCGAGGCCGGCAGGACTGTAACACCACTGGCTTCGCTGCTACAATCGATAGGAAGCGATGCTGAGCCTGCTCTCACAGCCAGTAACCGGTATCCAGACTTCTTCTAAGAGTCTAAGAAGCATGATGCAAACCCTGAGGTCAATGTGCAGCACTAGGCCACTAGGCTTTGTGTGTGTCGCCCTTGGTGACAGGAGGCGCATGGCAGCGATGGAGTGCGTCCAAGGCCAGGCTTTTCTACACATACTAATCATATATACAACATATCCATAAATTTGCACTCGGAGCCAGTTCCACGGTGCGCCACATCACTTTTGAAAGGACACGCAACGATTGAAACTAAGCCCGTAGAGATGGGCTTCTTGCCTTTGGCACGACAGTGTGATTGTTAGATTCGGTGTAAAGTAGTCCCAGCCTGATGACGTCGAAAGCAGTCTGAAACGATGCAAGGCGTGCATATGTTTGCAGACTGGATTGCAGCGACTGCAGTTGCACAAGGAAGCGCTGACAAAATCAAGCCCAGGCTTACATGGGCGGCGTGGAGTATGCCAGGGCCTCGGAGAGATGATCTTTACGCAAACACAGCCGCTGCTGCCCCACATTTTTTTGAATACCATTCCGGAGTCGTCCATCCCAACCCAATCGAGAAGTGCAACACCACCTCGTGTTATCCAGCAGAGCCGAGAAAGGCCGGCTTCACAACAGCGTTTGCCTGGCCTCGTCAAGCCCCGCAATGCCACCTCGGAAACAAGGGGCTTTGTGCACTTCCGACGTACTGAGATACAGAATCATTCGGCTCTGTGTTTTGGTTCTATTACATGGATGGAACTCCGGGTTATTTACGACCACCAACTGACTGCGACCCAACCGAACATGCCTTGCCTGGAGGCCGAAACCTTCCGAAGCCGCTATCAAGCACCATCGCTTATGGTCAAACTGTGTTCTGCCTCGTTTCATGTCCCTATAGACGTTGCAGCATTCGTTGTATGTGGGAAGGGTAGAAGCTAGCAGTGGCCTGACATCCCGTCTTTCTTGTGATTGAATCGTTGCGACTGCATAGCCTGCACTCGTAGGTCCTTTTGACCCTGCATTTTCGAACTGAACCCCTTGAGCCTTGTAGCAGCTTGGAAGGAGCCTGTGCCCGGCAAGAAGTTTGGCTCCCGCCCTCCGCCAAATGCGACGTATCCTTCGGAGCATCGGCATTATGGTCTTTTAGGTTAACGATGCGCGAGGCTAAATGATAGTAATAGGGTGGGTGACGGCAGGAAAGTCTAAATTTATAGGTGCCATTCTCGGGAGGCTGTAGGGTCATCATGGCAAAGGACTGCCAGGAATAAGAGCTGGTTCGTTGGCGAGGCAGTACCCTGAATGCAACAAGGCCGGGTACTCGCATTGCTGTTATCCCCGTATATATTGGCGCCATGACTGCTATGAGCATGGCACGTCGATTCGTCTTTGCTGTTGGATTGCTTGTACTGTAGCTGCCAATCTGGCTGGATCGTCATCGTAGCTTCCTTCATGCAGTCACGGGCAACTCGCATAGTACCTGACACATGGCTTGATGCAGTCAAAGCCGACGAGCGAACAAACAAACACCGCGCTGACATGCGGCATTTTAGGTTGCATACGAAGTCTCAACAATGCATTTGCCTGTATCGCAAACATGCACATTCACCTGCAGCTGTGGCAAGCGAGCGAGATAGATTGGCACATGGACACACTGTCAGATAGATGGATCATGATGGATGGGCGGATGGATGGATGGGAGGGAGGGAGGGAGGGAGGGAGGGAGGAAGGGACACACCATGATACACAGACAGACAGATACGGACAGACATACATGCACTGCATACATATACAAATGCCGTGCATAGAGACGCGCACGTACGTCACTTTGGGCAGTGATTCAGAGAAGGTGTGCCAAGGTGTGCCGTGTGGTCGCAGCCCACCCCGAGCCCATCTTGCCGTTGCATATGGATCGCATGGATATAACTGTGACTGTAACTGGTCCTGCATGTCTGCCATGACAGAGTGAGATATTCCCAAGGACTTGATTCAGAACAACGCCCAGATGAACAACCAGGAGCTTGGCCGAAGTGCTCGGCTGATGCTTCTCACTTAGACGGATCTGTTCATTCTAGGTCAGACCCTGCTTCCATGCCAGCAGCAACGCCTTAGAATAGATGCCTTGCAGAACGAATTCTGCCTGTGTGCAGTTCTTGGAGCAGACGTACACCCATTGGTGGGGCCCTGTTCAAATCAAGGCGCCAGGGCCTCGGCCTTGGCGACGTTTTGGCAAAGCTTTGTACTCGCAAGACGCGAATAGCCATCAGTAAGAATTATCCAAAACCCTATTCTAACTATTAAGGTCCCTATATTATGTAGTGGACTGGTTGGGTCACCAAACCGGCCTTCTTGGAATCGTTAATTCCCTGGAGTTGCTTGACGGTATGTGCTTGCTTCGCATCAGAACGGTGAATATATTCGGAATACGTAGCAATAGCAGGTACCTCCGGCCATCTTCATAGCACTTTGAAGGCAGTGAATCTTGATTTCTCTAAAGTAGAACCCACGGGCCCCTAGTATGGGCCCTTAA
>CAJNDV010012780.1:174939-182439 GCA_905221635.1 Symbiodinium sp. CCMP2456
AGTACTATTACTGTTGTGCTGCACTACTACTGTACTACGGTACCTCACGTCTAAAACATTAGTATTATTATTGTTTTGAGGTACTAGTACTACTACTACTACTACTACTACTACTACCACTACTACTACTGTACTACCACCACCACCACGACTACTAATTACTACTACTACTACTACTACTACTACTACTACTACTACCACTACTACGGCTGCTGCTGCTGCTGCTGCTGTTGCCCGCGCTAGTACGACGACTGCTACGTCTGCTGCTCCTGCTGTCGCCGCTACCTTCGCTGCTGCTGTCACAACCACCTACGGCTTCCTCCACCACCTCTTCTGCTTTTGATTTGGCGAAGTCTCGCGAGAACAAACCTAAGGAAGGGTCCCATGGTTCATAAGTAAGCGAGCCTGCAGCCTGCAGGCTCAATATCCACTACAACGAAGGGATTCCCATTACCGATCTCTCTCTCAAAACTCTCGACGACGAGGAAAGCAGCTTGCCTGAGAGTTGCTTGTTTTTCTCTGACTGGCATGGGGTTGGGGTTGCAAGACATCCAAGGTTTGTGCTGCAGTATGATTCCATGATTCAAGAGACTATCTACAGTCTCCATTGTAGTTCCTGATTTTTTCCTACAAAGTACAGTAACCCCCGAAAAGGATCTACAGTGGAGACTGTGGGTAGAGTTTTGGTTTTAGGGAGTTTAGGGTTCCAATTGAACGGGTTTCCTTGAACCCTAAACCCCCTGCCCTGCCTGCCCTGCCCCTGACTTTCCCTAAACCCTGAAGATCTGCTTCCTCGTTAGGAGCCAGGTCCTTTCCTTGCAATATGAGTAGTTCTCTAAATTGGGGTCCCTTTGTAGGTCCCCTAAATAGTACGGCACCCTTATAAAAAAAAAACCCTAAAAGGGACCGTCTACCCATATCTGGCGTGAAGTTCAGGGTGGAGGTTTTCTTGCGGCTTCATGGTATTGGTTCCCATGATTCGGTCTAAAGGCCTAAAGCATACTATGTTCGGGCTTGTTTTGTGAATTTATGTGGTACTTAGTTGTAGCTGTTAAGGTATTGGTATAGACGGGCACGAGCTGTCCTGGATCATGATGAAATCTGGTTTCGAAGCTCAGGGTCAATCCCGGTTTCGAAAATGTCTGCACGACCCCTTCTGTCTGTCGTTGAACCCTAAACCCTAAACCCTAGAGTCATCGACAACAGCCTTGGTAGCGGAGTTGGTCGCGTTTCACCTTCTTTGGGTTACGATACTCCCAAAGATTGACCTGTAGCTCCCTTAGGATGCCCTACACCCCAAACTCTCAACCCTAAGCCCTAAGCCCTAAGCCCTAAGCTCTAAACCCTAAGCTTTAACCCTACACCTTAAACTCTAAACCTTAATCCCTAACCCAAGTTGGTAGCAAGAAAAGCTGCCTTTTGGGGGTGGTGGGGGTTCGAGGTTCCCCCAGACAAAGTCCCAAGGCTCCGGGCTTGCCGAAGAGACCAATACCGCTGAGTTCTTAAATCTTGAATATACCATAAACTCTTCTATTACAGGGTTCAGGGTTTAGGGTTATATATATATATATACACATGTAGAAAGGCTTCCTGACCTTCTATACATAGACAGATGATACAGAGCATCATAAAAAAGACCGTGATCGACAGATAGATAGATGGATGGATAGATAGATGGGTAGACAGACAGTTTGCTATGGAGACATAGGATCCCTTATGCTTGCAGGGATATTCCCGAATAAGCGGGCTTTCTAGCTTCACCAAGGTGCTACTCCTTTTGGGAGGAACAATACGGCCGCCCGGGCTGCGATGGAGGGAGCATGCTAGTCGTATGGTTTAGGGGTTTGGGTTTAGGGTTCTGGATTTGGGGTGCAGGAGTCGTCCGTGTCGTCATTGGTTGTAGCAGAAACAGCGGCATCAGAGTTCCCACTTTCGCGTGGATGACGACTACGCCAAAGATCATGACAACGACGATGACCACCGGTGCTACAGTAATAGCAAGAATCACAATACGAAGAACAATAGTAGTAATAATAGTCGTATAGTGGTAGTAATTAGTAGTGAAGTAAGATCCGTAGCAACAGTACTAGTAGCAGTAGTATTCCTAGAGAAATATACCTGGCTGCTCCTTTCAGAGATCCATGGGGGGTCGTTTGAGGCTTTAGGGGATGATATCCCAGAGTAGAAAGGTACGCATCGCGGGGTAATGATAGATGGGATTATCGATTTGTCGTGTAGCTTGGATGTGTTTTTTTATTAGCAGTACTGGAGAAGGCTCAGGGGACCTCTGTAAGTGGCAGGGTTTAGGGTTTAGGGTTTGGGGTTTAGGGTTCAGGGTTCAGGGTTTAGGGTTTAGGATTTAGGGTTTAGGGTTTAGGGTTATCAGTTGCATTATAAGCAACCACACAGTGGGAATTCTATACCCTACTGAGCCCTACTGATACACTACTTTCGACATCACCAGATCCTCTGAAGCCCAATACCTGAACAACTCTAACATCTGTTAGCCTTAAAATATATTTAGATAAACCCTAGGGGGTCTAGGGTATTTTGTTTCACTGGTTGTCAGGGCCGAGTTAATCCCTCAACCCAAACCCTAATGCCTAAAGCCAAGCTCTAAACCCTAAACCCTAATTCCTGAAACATACAGCTTTGAAGTTGTGGCCTTAAGGATGGCAAGCCCTAAACCACCCGAAATTCGAACAGAACTCTAGTGCTGACGGATTTCTCAACCCGCAATCCTGACCTGTTTAGGGTTAGGGCTTTGGGTTTAGAGTTTAGGGTTTAGGGTTTAGGGTGTGTTTTGCGGAACATTCCTACTTCTTGCAAGTGTGCTTACCTGGGAATCCAAAAACCTACCGTTTTATGGGTTCTACCCTCTAATTAAGGGGTCATAACCTACTATTTTATACGGTTTGGGGTCCCAGGTACCAGGACTTCTAGTAGTTGCATGGTCTGGGCAGGGACGAGGTTCCGTGGGCCAAAGACCGGATTTGGTTTGAACCGGTTTCAGTGATCTCAGTACCCTAAACCCTAAACCCTAAACTCTAAACCTAGTAGAGTGTCAGCAAACCAGACAAAGAGCTTGTCACAGATGTGGGGGGTTTCCGAAAATAGGGTACCCCAATATAGTATCCTAAATAGTAGGATCCTTGTTATAATTAGTAGGGTTTAGGGTTTAGGATACATTACCCCAAATAATAGGATCCTTATTGAAAGGACTCCAAAATAAGGTACCCCCTAAACCCTAAACCCTAAACCCTAAACCTTATTTTCGGAAACTGCCATATCGTTCATCCTTGCACAGCCCAAAGACTGAAACGACGTCCGCAAGCGGCCATTAATCCGAGCGCTGTCGAACCCTCAAAACCATCCCGAAAGTAACCCCTATAGGAACCCTGTCGAGCACCTCCTTACACCAACCCTTTTAGGGTTTAGAGTTTAGGATTTAGGGCTTAGGGGTTTTCTGTATAGGGTAGGGTCTAGGGTAGCCGGTTAAAGTAACCCCCCTAAACCCTAAAGCCTAAACCCTAAACCCTTACAGGGGCCCTTAAAGGAGCCCTTGTTTTGTGGTACCCGAAGCCCCCACAAACCCGCAGAGCTCTCCGAGGCCGATGGCCTGAAGTTGGCCAACCTTGTCAGCATCACACCAGCTGCTGGGTTTCCGCTAAGGTCTGTTTAGGGTTTAGGATTTAGGGTTTAGGATTTAGGGTTTAGGGTTTAGGGTTTAAGATTTAGGGTTTAGGGTTTAGGATATGGGGTTTAGGGTTCAGGGTTTAGGATATGGGGTCTAGGGTTTAGGGTCTAGGGCATTTTCAGGTGGGTAGTTGCCGTTATAGGAGCCTTATGGAAGCCTCAAAGAAGCCCTGTATACCCTACCCTAGTTTCCTTTAGCTAAGTACTGTTTGAAGTTACCATGATGGATAAATAAGGGTTCCTTTAAGAGTTTGTGGTTTAAGGATGAAGTTACCATAAATGCGGAATCCCTATTTTTTACCTATAGTCACCATAATGGCTATATATATATATATATATAGGTATATATATATATATATATACATATATATATATATATACATATATATATATAGAGAGAGAGAGAGAGTAACCGCCCTAAACCCTAAACCGCAAATCCTAAACCCTAAACCTCAAGCCCTGAACCCTAAACCCTGAACCGTAAGCCTTAAACCCCCCCTAAACCCCAAACCCTAAACCCTAAACCCTAAACCCTAAACCCCAAACCCTAAACCCTAAACCCTAAACCCTTAAAACCTTAAAGCCTAAACCTGCAAGCCTTAACCCCCCCTTTTTTAGGTTCCTGAACAGCAACCCAGGCTGATGAGGCGCTGGCATCATGAAGGCTCCCGAGCCCGAGATCCGGGTCAGCGGGGATAGTTGGGGCTTATAGGGTTAGGGTTCAGGGCTTGAGTTGAGGGTTTAGGGTTTAGGGTTTAGGGTTTAGGGTTTAGGGTTTAGGGGGGTTTAGGTTTGGGGTTTAGGGTTGCGGGTTCAGGGCTTGAGGTTGAGGGTTTAGGGTTTAGGTTTGGGGTTTAGGGTTGAGGGTTCAGGGCTTGAGGTTGAGGGTTTAGGGTTCAGGTTTGGGGTTTAGGGTTGAGGGTTCAGGGCTTGAGGTTTAGAGTTTAGGGTTTGGGGTTTAGGGGGGTTCAAGGCTTAAGGTTCAGGGTTTAGGGTTTAGGGTTTGGGGTTTGGGGTTTATAGGGTTAGGGTTCAGGGCTTGAGGTTTGGGTTTAGGGTTTAAGGTTTGGGGTTTACGGGGGTTTAAGGCTTAAGGTTCAGGGCTTGAGGTTCAGGGTTTAGGGTTTGGGGTTTCGGGTTTGGGGTTTAGGGGGGTTTATAGGGTTAGGGTTCAGGGCCTGAGGTTTAGGGTTCAGGGTTTGGGGTTTTAGGGTTTGGGGTTTGGGGGGGTTTATAGGCTTAGGGTTGAGGGCTTGAGGTTTAGGGTTTAGGGTTTGGGGTTTCGGGGGGTTTAAGGCTTAAGGTTCAGGGCTTGAGGTTTAGGTCGGTCTTTGCTCGTAATCCTCCCGCCCTGCCCCCGCCAGGTGCGAATCCGCAGTCAGCGAAGCACATCTGGTGTGAGCCAGAAAAAGATTGTACTTAGGCCCCTCTTCCCTGATAGCAGAGGGTGTGCTACCTGCCGTAAAGGCAAACTCAGTCTGCAGCAGGTCTTGGGATGCTCACATTTTCTAGCAAGTCGTGGCACTAAAGCCTAAACCCTAAACCCTAAACCCTAAACCTTAAGGCAATCCTTTGTAAGACCCAACTCTGGCAAAGCATGGAGCGTGCCTCGTCATGCGGGACGGATCTACCCTTATTCTAGTATGTTTACTGTCTTTACATGGGTTAGACGGGATATGCATACTGCTTCTTCAGACCTATCTACATGGAAATCAAACCCTGGACTCTTCTTGGCATCCTGAGACCAAAGCAGCAGACATCTCTCTATCGGCGGATCGGCGGTAGGGGGAGGGTCGGACGACCCCATCAGCAGCTGGAACGCTACCGTTCCAAACGGGCGGCGCTAGAATGACCATAACGTGACACAGCCCTAAACCCAAAGCCCTAAACCCTGAGATATCGCCAACTGGCATCATCCCTCCTAGAAGCAGGCATTTCAGAATGTTGCGATTACTGCTAGGACTTGATAAGATTGCTTTCGTAAAATATCAAACCTTAAACCTTAAACCCTAAACCCGGATCGAATATAAGAGACTTAATAATTACCTATATTTTATTTTGGGGACTCCTTGTTAAAATTCTAGTATAATATACCCCAAAACTCCATTGTAATTATTAAGGCCCCTACACCCTAAACCTCTTATAGCAGCCCTTACAGAGCCCTTTAAGGAATCCTTCAAAGGAACCCCAAAACCCTATTCTAATTCTTAAGGCCCCGAGACCCGAAACCCTAACCTTAAACCCAAACCCTAAGCCCTAAACCCTAAACCCTAAACCCTAACCCTAAACCCAAACCCAAAGCCTTAAACCCTAAACCCTATTCTACTTATTAAGGCCCCTAGAGTATCTGGTTAGAAGACCAGCAGCTCTTGCCTTGTCGTTTAGAGATGAAGTTTAGGGTTTAGGGATGAGGGGGCCATGTTTCGTTGA
Organism: Symbiodinium sp. CCMP2456; assembly: GCA_905221635.1. NCBI lineage: Eukaryota > Dinophyceae > Suessiales > Symbiodiniaceae > Symbiodinium > Symbiodinium sp. CCMP2456. The sequence continues at coordinate 181,066 of CAJNDV010012780.1, forward strand.
AAGAGTCTTTTGTTGAAGAACCGAGGGCCCGAATGCGGGTTCAGGGTTTAGGCTTTCACTGCAGTATCATATGCCCCAAAACCCCATTCTAGCTTGTTGTATCTTCACCCCAAACCGCAACCCCTTTAAACCCAATTCTAGGTTGCTGTATCTTCTCAACGTTGAAGGACAGATCTCTTTGTTTGTAGGTTCTCGCGGCGAGATAGACGAGCCTTGAATGTTATGTTGCAAGAGAGGTTTTTGTTGCTTGTAACATCAAAAAGTTTACGATTTCATACATAACATACCTTGGGTTGACAAATTGACCGTGTAAACTGCTGATCCCTCAACGGGTTGTCTCATCCTTGACGAAGAAAAGCCAACGACCTTCCAAACTTACTGTGACGAGATGCAGGAGCTATCTTAATTATTGCTCACTGAAAGACCATACTAGCTCTTCTATCTTCTTGCTCCTGGCAAGGGGTAAGGGAGCCGTCTTACTTTTTCTTTTTGCGCGGGGTCGCCCAAGATTTTTGTTGGGAAAGGAGAAGTTTCCCTGTCGTTTGGTTACCAAGAAGCGGAGGGCTACTTCTAGCCTCGTGATAAGGGGGGCTAATAACCCTAAACCCTGAACCAGAAACCTTAAGCCTTGAACCCTAAACCCTAGACATCTTCTTGGTTTCAGGAGCTCTCCTGCCTCTTCTTATCATTGGGAGGGGGATCCCTCTTGCTTCCCAGAAAACCCCGGGAAAAAAAATTGGCGACTGGTTGGTGGTTGCCTCAGTAGTACTCTAAACCCTTTACCTTAAACCCAGAGTAGGTAACCTTTAACCTTTTGGCGATGCCTTTGTCCCGTTGTCATCCCAAAGGTTAACCGTTGGAAACTCGACATAGGGTTTGGGGTTTAGGGTTTAGGGTTTTGAGCTGGATTTTTGTAGTAGTCAGGGCAGTCACGGCAAGTAAGCTACATAATACTGAAGCCTGCAGACTTACGAATACTTCTCACTAAACCTCAAGCCTCATTTTGCTTTACGAAGGCTGCTATACTAAACCCTTATAGCAACCAGAAGACTAACCCTCCAAGGAACCTTTCTTTAAAGGAGCCCTATTCTACTTACGAAGGCGGCTTACTTCTAAACCAGTATAGTAATCCCTAAACCCTAAATCCTAAACCGCGGTTTAGGGCTTAGGGTTTAGGGTTTAGGGTTCAGTAACCCTTAAAGGAACCTGTATTGAACGCTTTAGAGCAACTTGGTCCGAATACAAAGGCTGCTGTACTCTCAAACCCGCCTAGATACAGCCCTTTAAAGGCACCCTATACCAGCCACGAAGGCTGCCACAATTTCACTAAATTATTGTAGCAACCCTTATAGTAACCTTAAGCCTGAAAGCAAA
>CAJNDV010012781.1:0-37344 GCA_905221635.1 Symbiodinium sp. CCMP2456
GCGACATCTAGTTCATGTGCGCGCTCCCCCCCGCCACTTCTGCATACCTGTGCTTGTGGGCTGTATGTCATATAGATAAACGACCCAGGCTTGCTTGGGGCTGCCCAGGCTTACCGCCAACGTTACCAAGGGCCGCCGGGGACCGCCAACGGTAGGAAAAAAAAAAAAGTGCGGGCCCGCGCTCCATGCACATGCAAAAACAGTCAGGTGGCGCGTCGGCTCGATGACGGGTCCCCGCAAAGAGCGAGCCGAGCGAGCTCCGTTGGCGGAGCTAGGCGTCGGCAGGGTTCCCTCGCCAGGGCCCGGAGGACAGGCCGCCAAGCGACCGTTGCAGAAGTTCCGCCTGCAGCAGAGGCTCCCCTGCCGTTGGAAGATGTTAGGCAGGCGGTTGAAAAAGAAGAGCGGACGCTGGAGCACGCTGTCAAAGACAGCGGAAGTACGAGCGCTCCTTGCCCTCCGGTCCAGAAGGCAACGTTTTCCCTTACCTTCGGTCAGGGTCCCGCTCCACGCGCAAATGTTCCGACGATGCAAAGCCAAGAGCATGCAGGCCAACTTGCGTGAGCACCGGAACCGAGAGGAGGAAGCGAACAGGCTCCAAGATGAGGCCCGGGCCCTAAGGCATCAAACGGCAAGCTGCGAGCCTCGTCAGCTGGGCGCAGGCAGGTGGTGGCTCCCCTCGGCCACCTCCATGCAGGGACGGTGTTTCAAGCTGTGCGAAGAAGCAAGAGCTGGGGACACCTTGTGGCTCATTGCGTTTTCCTTTCACAGGAGAGAGATCACAGAAGCTTTCTCAGAAGCAGACGTTCCAAGGGTCGGCAGAGCAGCAGCGTTGCCCTGCAAGCCGCGGCTCTCGGCATCAAAGTCCTGTTAGTGGCCATAAACCGATCTCGGAAGAGTACGACAAGGCTGGCCGAAGAAAGATGTGCGCCACGTCAAAGGGCTACTCCTTTGGAAAGGCGAGCGCTTGGAGCTTTCGACCGGAAGTTCGAATTACACTACAAGCTCCAACGCCAACCAGGAATGGTCTTTCTGGGTAGCTATGCCCAAGGAGGATGAACAGGCGAAGGCAATCGGCGAGTTGGCTGATGTCGTGGTGGCATCAAGCATTATCTTGGACGTCGGCCGGACCTCGAGTGCGAGGTCCCAGTGAGCCCGCAGTGCGTCGCCTGGCACGTAAGCCAGTGACCGGCTGGTCGCGATCGGCGATCGTCTGCCTGTTACGGCCGCGACGCCTCCTTGGAGTGCGGCTGCGTGGTGTGCCAGCTACCATGTCGCGATGAAGCTGCTGTTTTGGCAGCAGGGATGGGGGCGACTGGAAAAGTAGGACCTCCTGTATAGTTCCCTGTAGCCCCGTCGCATCATAGCGCCGGGTAGCTGCTGTAGGTTTTTCTTGTTAGTTGGCAAGTCGTGTGCTTGTTTGTTTCGGCTCAAGCCGTGACCTGCGAGCAATGCGGGCTGCAAAAGGTTGCTGCGCGCATGCTGAAGCGATTTGACTCGTTTTGCAATAGATAGATACATAAATAGATAGACACATTAGCCTGGTCGATGAGATAGATAGATAGCCAGAAAGCCAGAGACCTAGATAGCCAGATAGCTAGCTAGCTAGCAGCTAGCTAGATAGATGGCTAGCTAGCTAGATAGCTAGATAGCTAGATAGCTAGATAGCTAGATAGCTAGATAGATAGATAGATAGATAACCAGATAGATAGTTGGATAGATCGATTGATAGAAAGACAGACAGAAAGAGATAGCTAGCTACCTACCTAGATGGATAGCTGGATGATGGATGGATAGATAAATACATAGACAATCAATCAAGTAGCTAGCTAGCCAGCTAGCCAAGTAATTTGCTGGATGGTAGATGGATGTGTAACGCGTATTCCGCATTTGTGTATGTACGTGTGTCTGTATATGTATCTATAAATCTTTTTTGGAAATCCGCACAGGGCCGAAGCTGCACGCTGTCCAGCTCTTGCTCGCGTCCTGTCCGGTGCACAAGCACCTCCTACACAGACAGCCGCAATGCTGGCGTGCTTCTCGTGGCCAGGATCTCCCTCTTTTTCAATCTTGCCGTCTGCCATGTCCTTATACTTTATGTCGCTGAAGTTACTTCGACTGCCCGGTCTCGGTGCGGGGCTAAGCCTGCAGCTAATCAAAAAAACCCTTCGAGAAAGCATGCGATGCCTTTCCTTTGAAATGCAACCGAATGGCTCCACGGACTGGCTCAGGCAAGAGTATGTGGCTGCGCCATAGGAGCAGCACATTCTGCACGTCACCCTACCTTACACGACACCCTTCGCCGTTTAGTCCTAGACTTTCCGGAGCCACCAAGCCCCAGAGTGAAGCCCGAAACCCTAAGCCCTTTGAACCTTGAGGACGATGAATCCCTCGAGACTGGAACAGCTCGACGCTGCACCTATACCCAACCCTAGACCAATAACACACACACACACACACAAAGTTTTCGGGTCAGCTGAGAGGGATTTCCGGTCCGACTCACTTGCCCTGCGGCGCATGCGAGGTTCGCTCGACTTTTCCCCAGGCCTGGGCAAGTACGGAAAAACCCAACAGAATCGGCATACGCATGGGCGTAAGGGCCTGGGAGGGGAGATCGCTTGGACTTCAGGGTCGAGGGTGATTTGGTTGTTGGTTTCCAGGCATGGCTAGCTCCACAGGCATTTCCTTCCTGTAGAACTGTTCGCGAGGCCTTACGATTTGAATCCCTTGGGAAAAGTGAAGCCGGAGGAACCAACCAGCAAAACTCTCTGAAATTTTCGGGTCACACCAACTTGATGCTCTATTGAATCAACTCCCGGCTGGAAGGCCCCAAAACGTGAACCCGGCCCGTCTGCACAAGTTGCGGACAGGCTGTCTCTCCACGCCGTCGAGGCGGAGCAGCATGCACCTGGGAAGCTTCGAGTCTTCAACAATGCTCGTTGCCTGAAATCCGAACAAAAGCACTCGGGAGCATCTTTGGTGCGGCAGTGGGTAAAAATTTCTACAGCCAAACAGAAAAGCCTCAGAGCTCGGGCTTCATCCAAGACAGCATGGCATCCGTTACACACGCTCACGAGACCCACAGCTTAGCACTTCTGAATGGCACTAGGCCAAAAGCCTGACTGTAGCACCGAAGCCTGCGTCCCAAATCTTTACAGGACCACTACCCTCCTTGCGTTAATTCTTGTAGAGGCGCTTCGACACTCGGACTGCAGCTTAAACAAGATGTTGTGTAACGCAACAAGAAGTCATCCGATAGTCCCGAACCCGAAAATCTCAACAGCAAGCCCCTCAGACATGCTTGACCAACTCTATTGCACTCGAAACCCTGAAGCCTCAGTTTAACTCAATGCTCCTGAAATCTAAAACCCGCAACTCATCCACTGACTCCTCAGGTTTTTATCCTCAACCGAGGTCCCAAAGCCACGGGTTCCGGGCTTCTCGAGGCTTTGCTGCAACTTGTCAACTTTCTCGGTCTCTGCAACGTTAGAGAACCACACCTCCAGCCAATTTAGAATTTGGGGTCCTGGGGTTGGGCTGTCCGTGGATCGTGTCTTGGATGCTGGGATCTAGGACATCTAGGCCCGAGCATTCCAACGACTTTCGCCTAGACGTGGGCAGCCTCAAAGCCCCTTCCACAAGTCCTATGTACCCCTTTTGCGAGCGATGCGGCCAGTAATCCAAAGCCCAACCTAAACCCCTCGAATCCGCAGTCAAAGCCCAAACCTCAAAGCTTAAAACGTCCGAAGTAAACTGCGATTCAAAACGTAACCATTGAAAGGAACTTGAATTTGGACAACTTCGAGACCCTTCCCGACGTGCTGAAACCGAGCCTGGCCCGAGCCGCGCATTTAGTAATAACAACTTTTATCTACCCGACACTGTATGTTTTCAACTACATTGCCTCGCCCCCCCGCCTCGATCCTCAGGTGGGGCTGCCGCTTGTTGCCCAACTTGTCGACGAGGCGCAAGCCCGTCACGATGTCTGGCCTAGGGAGTTGCTGAAATTGGATTGTTGGATTTAGGGTTCGGCATTGGGGGCTTGATGCTTGCAAGAGAGGCGGATGTGGATGCTGTGCAAGGAGACTGTTCTTCTGAGGCGGCAGGCAAACAAGGCAAAGTTCAGACAGCAGCAGCAAGGGTGCACAAGGTCTTCGATATTCGATCACTTCGGGCTTAGGCTCGTCGCAGGATGCTTTTGGTGGAGCCGTGTTTACGGATCTTGCAACGACTCCTGAAACCTCTTGCAGGCGACCTAGCCGCCTGATGTAGGGGCCTGTTTTCTGAATCCTACTTTTGGTGGTCCACTTTTCGAGGATTTCTCTGGCTTCCCTCTACAGCCTTTGTTGGATATGCTGACTGTGCATGCGACGATGAAGGTGTAGGAGTGCACCTGGGAGTTGTTTTGAGTCAGTGGCCTTCTTCCAGCTCTTTATCATTGTCAGCGCAGAAAAAAGTAGGAAACTGAAGGAGCAACGTAGTTCGGAGCGAGGCCCTACGGACGAGCTCGAGGGCGGAAATTCAAGTCGAAAGTCTCAAGGCTTGGCCAGGAAATCCATGACCAACGTGAAGAAATCACGCAAAAACAACACAGAAGCAATCCAACCTACCCAAAACCCTACACCTTTCGAACCTGGACACATAGAAGCCACAACCCGAATAGCGAATCAGTGCGGCCCACTCGATATGCTGAAGCGTTGATTTGAGTCTGCGTCTCAACCGAGCCCCCAATCACGCCGAGGACAATGTTGTTCCAGTACCTGACAGCTCGTAGCTTGTCGTAAAATCTCCGGATAAGGTGCGTGGCAAAGCACTTTACCAAGAACTGTTAAGTCTCGATGCAAAGCAGATGTCGGTTTCGAGCCCTGCAATCAGAGCAGCACCTGACACTCACCGCTAGGTCAGAGAAGCCATCAGTCGCTCAACCGGCAGGAAAGCTCAGAGCAACTAGATTCTTCGTCAGACCCTCCGACATGGATTCAAGGCGGAATCCTACAAGTCCTGAGACTTGGAATGGTATGGCTTGGTCAGGGTAGCTCGGGATTTGCGGTTTTCGTCGGCTGTCAACACTTGCTCCGTGATGTGCAGTTCTAATGAATGTTCACTTCACACTTTCTGCTGCAGGTAAAAGACCCTCACAGGCTAGGCATCAGGTATCTATCATTATCTCTTGAACGCTTATTCATTCCCCAATCTGAACAGCATCCACTGTGTCCATGTGGACTTGATGTCAATCCTCGAAACACATGCTCTCACCTGTTGCATGCAAGTCGGGACAAAGCAAGATAACTTTCGAAAGCTGAAGAGCGGAAGACAATACGAAGCGGCTACACTACGACATGGGGCACAGAAAGTGCTTTGCGCCAAGATACGCCATCCAGGCCATTATGATTCAACCCGAGCATGAACTCTAAACTTCTGACTTCAAGGAAACGGGAAGCTGTGCCAACAGGCGTTACAAACTTAATCTTTACACTAGTTGCAACCTAAGACTCGGAAGCTACTCTACAATTAAAAGTCTTGTGTTTGGGATTTCAGGGAATTGTCTGCGCCGGGGCCCATGCTCGTCAATCACCCCGCCGCCGATGACAGCCTACTACACAAGTGCAAGACACGACCATCGCACTCCTCGTCGGAGTCAGAATCGTCATCATCATCATCATCATCATCATCATCTTATGAACAGCATTAGCAGCATTGCGGACGAGTTTAGGTCTTCCGAGCTTGACGGTTGTGCTCCGAGATTCCACTCCCGCACTTCGCTTTTCGTGAGTTCTGCGGGCGGGTCTTCTGTGCCACATGAGATAAGGCTCTCAGCGCAAGACACACAGACAGACAATTCTAGATGCATGGCACCGACGCCCGACAATCCACGTCGCAGCCGCTGCCTACAAGCAGACAAAAGTGAACTAGGATTGCTCCATGCTGCACTTTACTCAGGAACGGCCCAAGAAGCCAGATTCATCTTGATCGGCCCTGGCAACTCAGATTCCACCCGTCAGCGAAAAGTTTTGGTACGTTGGAGGTCTTCCCGCTGGAGAAACACAGCTGCATTGGGCTTGTTTGAAGCATCCGTGCTTGGAGCAACTTCCACGCTTCTCAAACCCGTCTCTGGCTTCCACTCGAGGCCTTCAACTGGAAGGTGAAGTGACCCCCGGCCGCATTCGCAGCATCCTTTGGCAGATCGACAAGAACTTCATAAATGTAAAAGCTTCCGACTAGAAGTACTTCACCTTCTCCACCTCATACAGTCATAAAGCAAGGGGAAGTTTGGAGGTTAGAGGCACTGGAATTTTCGTCACGACGCGCAGCAGTGAATGATCAGAGCCTAGTCCCCATCATGCTGTCGTAGCATTGACAGTTGCAGAGCCAGCGAAGCCAATGAAAGACTGAGACGGCGCAGGAAGGCCAAGACCAATTCAGTGAGCAGGAAAGGAAAAAGAAGAGTAGCTCAGAGTAACAGCAACAAACTTATAGTAACAGCGCTAAGCGGATACTACGAGTGATATGAACCAGCAGTAGCAACGAGACGCGAATGATGGCAGTCGTCATCATCATACCATCATCGTGGTGCGAGTGGCGATGGTGATGGCGATGTAAGGATGAGGTGGAGGTGACAATACCGATGGAATGGATTGGAGAAACGGGTGAAAACCGGAGTCAACGGGACTGCACGGTAACGAAGGTATATTTACCTGCAAACGGGAAGAAACGGTTTCTGATGAACTGATTTGGCTCGATGCTACAGGAAACCCAGACAGTCCCAGCAAACAGCCAAAGATTGCATCAACCCAGTCGACCTCCCACTCAGGGCGGATGCCATCCTTGAAGATCATCAAAGCCTCGTGGCTCCCGAGTATACTGAATGAGCTGTTCAGAGTTTAGGGGCCAAAACGCTTGGGGCATCTGGCGGGCTGGATGATGTGGGGCAGCGAAGTTCAGGATGTTCGACCTTTGCAGATTGCATTTTGGGCTGGAAGGTTCAAGCGCGACGACCTTTTGGTAAGGTAGCAAAGTTGTGGCCTTAAGGGACACAAAAGGGCCTATGGGGTTTGCAGCTCAAGGTCCGTGGGGTTCGGCTGAAAGCTGATGGCCTGGGTCAGTCAGTATTCCGATCGAGGGCTGCGATTTGGAGGATGTTCAAGCTTAGATTCTGGGTCTGCTTCCCCTTTTAAACCAAACCCTGGATGGGAGGACACACGCTTGAACCGACAACCAAAGTTGGAAATGAGTGCGTTCGCCTCCACCGTGGAGAAAGCTTTTCCCTAGGAAGACGAGGACTCTGCATCTGTACATGCAGCTCACGTGAGATTTGAAGGTGTGAAGCCCAGGGCACTCCCCAAGGTCCAGGCGTCGACCACGTGGCGCGCCTCACCCTGCCAAGCTTTGGGAATTTGCTGCATAAAAAAAAACTCGCGGGTGTTTGTCATTTCTTTCGCAGATCAGATACGAATCCCTGAAGTGCTAGGAGTCCCCTGGCTTGGAGCCCTTGTGCAGAGAAACCGTCCCAAGCATCCAGCGCTCGTTTTGCATGAAGAGGTATTAGCGCTATGCGGACCTTCGCCTGTCTGAGGAGTATGCAGGGCTGTGAGCTTCTGCGCTTCAGGGGCTCATGTTGTTGAGGGATTGGGGTCGGCACTTAGGATCTGCAACGAGTCAGTGAACCCTGATCTGCAAAACCCAATGCCCAGCACGTATCCGTGTGACGGAAACCTGTTTCCTCCAAAAGGTGCTCTAAATCGTAACCGCGACCCCTACAAATGAATCAACTTACAGGGTCGTTGGCTGTAGGGTAGTGCGACTGCAGCGCAATCAGTGTGACCACCCCGATCGCATCGGGCATGGCTTGGGCTTAGGTTCACACATTGTTCGAGTTGGGGCTTCGGCTCCCAAAGCGGGCCTTCACTCTCATGAACTTCTTGCCCTCCAGCAGCAAGGACGGCTGGGGCATGTGGTTCCAATACCTCGGCAAGCGGGCTCTTCTCATCACTAGCCACGTCTCAAAAGAATCGGTCAAGCTCTTACACACAAGGTTTTGATGGGAAGACTTCCAGGTTCACTTAATCTAACAAGAGCCACCTGTGCACACAGCCGTGAAACAGCAACGCCTGAAATCTGAAACCAAACGGCGGGACATCAGATCTGTCCCTGTCAACCTGTGACAGAATCACAAACTCCTTCGGTTGCACAATGAGTTCTAAGTATGATACATGCAACAAGACTTCGGGCAGCTGGCACTTACTGGTTCATGTATAGCGACTCTGCACAAATCATAAAACAAGTCCTCCCAAACACTCCCTCCAACTCCACGGGCACGGCCTCCAAAACTCCTTGGCAGTTGTGACAGCAGCCACGCGCTGCGTTGCCTGGGAGTACCTCACCAAATGTGAATGAAACAAGTACGGGGTGCACTTCGTGATTCCGGGTGTTTAGCATCTATGCCGGGCAGAAATACTACTTTCGTGGCTGCTCTTTACTCCCCAGAGCTCGGAGAGTCAAGCAGCCCTAAACACTCACCCTCACCCTGAACATCTTGTATACACATACACAGGCACACCCATGGCCGTGCTTCTTGTTCCACGTCTTGTCAGGTCCGGTCAAGCAGACACAACCCTGCAAAACACATTCGCGATACCCCAAACTTCCCCCGAGCCAGCAGCCAAAAACTCTCTATCGTAGCCAAAAAACAAAAAACATCGTCGAAGTCATCCTCACCTTCTGCAACAGCCCGATCCTCACCCTGAATCCTCCCCCATCATTACCATCAACATCATCATCTTCTTCGTAATCATAATCAGCATCAACAGCATCGTCATCATCATCGTCATGATCGTCATCATCGTCATGCTCATAATGAACATCATGGTCATCGTCAGCACCATCATCAAACCTTACCATCGCCATTGCAAGCGCCTTCATTGCAAATGATATCGTCACTGTCGTAGCCACCATCGAAAAAGGCGGCACTGTGTTAATCATCGAAGTCAGCATCGCTAGCATCGCAATCGCCGTCATCATTATCAGCATCATCACGAGCAGCATCATCGTCATCATCATCATCGTCATCAACGATATTCATCGTCATCGTCATTGGCATCTTCATTGCCATCGTCATTGTCATCAGCACCAAAACACAAGCAGCAGCAGCAGCAGCAGCCGCCGCCGCCGCCGCCGCCGCCGCCGCTGCATCAGCAGGGCAGCATGAGCACTATCAGCAACAACATCAGAAGTTTCTCCCTTCTTCTCCCCTTCTGCGGCATGAGCATCAGCAATACAAATAGCATCGGCAGCAACATCAGCCCACCACCGTCGCCACCACTGCCGCTGCCTTGGCAGCAACAGCACCATCAGTCCTCACCGCCGGAGCCAGCAGCATCACAACCGAGATACATCACCATCATCATATCATCAGCAGGCATTATGAACTGTGCTGGTCTAGTCCGCGCACTGGGAGCTGTCTTTCTGCGCTGCAGAGAGGCCCAGCTGTTCCTTGACTCCACCGATCGGATAATGCTGGTGGACAGAGAATTCAGAGGATTTGGGGTGCAACAAAGAGTTCAGGTCGGAGTACAAGTCGATCGTAGCGGTCAGGGCAGCAAACCTGCCTTGGCCTATTGTGTGGTGATCCGACAGTTGAACTGATGGTATAGGACCCTGCCCAGAAGATGCTGCGGCTATGCAGGCCTTCAGATAACAAGATTCCATACTGCCTGGCGCGGAGGAGCTTGAAACAAGCTCAAAACTCAGCCCAGAAACCCTAACACAATTGAGCACCGAGCCCAGAGGACCCACTTGGAGCGAAGAGATTGGTCCTTCAAAGGCGTTACGCAGGGGGTGGATTTGGGCCACAAGGAACAGACCCGAAGTTCAAGCTTCAATTTTGGAGGGTTATTGAAGGCATAGAAGCAAGTGCAATCCTCCCAAGCACTCTCCCTCTTCAGGTTAGAGCAAGGCACGCAGGCCTCCACTCCTACACCAGAGCCCTAGCACACCGCCGAATCCGAAAAAGCAAGTTGCTGCAGGCGACAAACCTAAACTGAAGAGACGAGCGCCTTGTCCGAGGGTTGATGCTCGTTGGACCTGCCACATTGCTGCGATGATGACAACGACGTTATCGATGATGACATGACGAAGACGACATCGAGGTCAGTGACAAGACGATGTGTTACGTGGAAACTGTTGGGGACCTTTTGGGATCATAGGGAAAGCCATTAGCGGCAAATAGCGGTCAAGAGCTGCGAGAAACTCGCTGGGTTGACTTAGTCTCAAAACCTGAAACCTTTGGGTCACCTCATCTGGTCAAACCCTCCCTCTTTGCACCCGGACGTTTCAAGGTTTGGGTTTTTGGCTTGCGGTTCACGGTTTAGGGCTTAAGTCATGTGGTGTTTTTTTGTTGCTGTTGACTGTTGCCCGTGGCGGTGGCGATGGTGGTCGCATGCGCCGGTGCACGGGTGTTCTGGTGTGCTGGTTTGCTGGTGTGCCGGCATGCTGCTGGCCGATGTGCCACGGTGCCGGTGTGCTGGTGAGCTGGTGTGCTGGTGTGCTGTTCTGCTGTTCTGCTGTTCTTCTGGTTCGCTGGTGTGCTGGTGTGCTGGTGTGCTGGTGTGTTGGTGTGCTGGTGTGCTGGTGTGCACCACCACCACCACCACCATCACCACCACTATCATCAACAACAACGAACATGAACATGCCACTCTCAAGACTTGCATTACCTGGTAACACAAGCATTCAATAACACAGCTATAACGAAAATCACACCAACAAAGCAACCACCAAGACGAACATGACCATCATGAGCTTCGCTGCGTCTTGGTCTTGTCATCTCCATCATCATACTGGTCACCCAGCACCAGCAAACAAATCGGGATGATGAGAGCGAAGGTCCATGTGGTTGTGACTCATGCGTGGAGGATGCCCGGACAAGGTTCAGCATGCATTGGTGGGTATGATTGCGGTACGAGGGTGCTCCCCAACTTTGCGGCAAGTGGTCAGAAACATGCCGGCGCAGCTCCAAATACTCGTCAATCTGCGGAGAAACAGCAGCGTTGAAGCTGAGGAAAGGCCTGATTAGCAGATACATTTCCCTAAGCAACATTTGCTTCTTACAAGCACGGCTTCTTGTACTGGTGCATCGGCAGTTTCAGGTGTTGGATGCTTGTAGAGGCCTTGGCTACCACGATTGTGGGCTCCGGTGGGGTCTGGTGACCTCCCTACAACAGGCCCAAAAGACCACCTTAACATGAGGATCTCACGATTCAGGCTTCTGGAATCTTGCTTGTTATTTTAACAATGCGTAAACAAAAAACACGCTTTTTCACACAGCAGCCTCGCACCTCCCCCCCCAAGCCGCCTGTCCAAAGCTTGAAGTAAAGGAGAAAACCATGGAATTAGTTTACAGCTAAACCCTGAGAGGAATAGGTTTGGCTGGTTTGGCCGTCTCAGACCATGTGGGTTGGCGACAGAGAAAAAGAGCCCTCCACTATCGGGCTCCAGCGGCCAATCGTCATACTACCATGCCCTCGAATTTTATTTCCACTGTAGCAAGATATTTCCGCCTACGCGCTACTCGACGGCAAAACCTAAACCCGAAACCCTAAACCCTAAACCTGTAGTTTAAGGGAAGGGGGAGAAGGGGGGGCTTGGTTTAAGGGTGAGGGGGGCCGAGCAGACAGAAAGAAGCGGAGGCACACTATCCCCTGTAGGCCCGGATGAACCCGAAAACGAAAATCCGATGTTTAGGTGCTTTGTTGGCATAGAAAAACCCGACACGAAAGAATCTCAACACGAGAGACAAGAAGCCTAGTGGGTTACGCTGTGCAATGTGCGTGGGCAGGGTTGGAGTTTACATGCAAGGTTCTGGCTGGAGGTTTATGGTTGTGTCGGTCTGTAAATTGCAAGATCGCTCACGAAAGCAATCGACCGCATTGCCAAGTTGCCGCAAACGTCTGCAAAGCGCACGCAAGCATTCTTGAGTGTCGCACGCAGATTCTTGGACCCTAAACTCCAAACCCAAGAAACCCCGAACCTAAACCCCAAACAGCATTTTTCCTTGCCAGAACAACAGCTCACCAATCTCGATATTTTCAGCTTGAGATTCTTACGTTTTTTTCTGCCAGACCGCAGAACATTGCCCACCATCCATGTCCGATCGAAGGAGCGTGGCAAGCTATTTGAGGAACTAGGACAAGAGACATGTCTAGGAGGGAAGATCGTGGAATGCGGCAAGCTAAGAAGGTATTCCACCCGAAGCGTGTCGTTTGGCGCAAAGTTCTGGAACGCAGCAAGATGAGGCAATTTCACCCGGGGAACTCCGCAGGAGCCTTAGACCTCCTGGCTCCCAGCAGGTTTCACGGGTTTGCACTTAAGGGCCCTGTGCACTGATACCACACCTTAGGATTTTCTTTGTCCACATTGCATGGTACGAAATTCTACGGTGCAAACATGCAACAGCCAAGCTGATGACAGCACAATTCAGCAATGCCAGATTCCGGCCAGTCGTTCTGGGGGCGTGACACGAGATCAGGCACAGCCTCCTGCATCTTGAACCGCGTCGCAACCTTGGGCAAGTCAGAACCTCTACGCCTCAGGCCCGAAAGCCAGACGGGCGCAAACCTTTGGGTTGAGTGAAGGTGCATAGTCTAGGACAGGGTCTAGGGTGAGAAGGTCCAGAAGAGAGCACTAAGACACTCCCGCGACTGCCGCTGCCTCTGCTGCTGGTGCTACTTGCGGTCATGGGAGGAGAATGCAATAGCATTCAACTTGAAGAACACAAAGACAGCTAGCCCTGTCAGGGTGGCTGTGGCAGAGAGGCCCCGAAGCCTACGAGGTCCCGGCTGGGCGACTTCTGAACAGCGGCTCTTATCAGCTTCCGAAGGCTCGAGCCAGAAACATCGCAAAAGCAATGTTTGGGGAGTTCGCTGTTGGGCCGGGTCTGGGTTCCAGGATTCTGCGGGCTTGGCTGCCCCACAAGGTCTGATATTGCGCTGGCTTGGCGATGGGCTTTCTGGGTTCTGTTAAGAATGGGATCGTGTTGGCATTGAGGCCTTGAGGCCTCAAAGCGTTGAGCACAGAGGTTGCGGTGATGGGGTGGCATCCTTCGGTGGTTTGGTTGCAACTCGAGTTCAGAGTTGAGTTGACAATCCCGCGAAGTTCGGAATTTCTTGCCGCACAGTGACCGCTCTCGGCGCTCCACAAGGATGACGGCAAACCACCACTTGGGGGACCACATCACCAGCTCATGCACACAGCCTGGCTGCCTCAGAAACCCGTGAAATTTCCTGAGCCAAACCAAGTTCAACGACTAGCTGACTGGCACCAACAGCAACATACTGCTCAGGCCACCGCTCCTGCTACTAATGCTGCTGAGCTGGTACTTCGCTCTGCTGACTTTGTGGTGCCTTTCATCTGCTTGTTTTAGGCACGCAGTGTGATGAGACCCAAAAAATATGCATATATATATATATACATATCAACGCCCCTTAACAGAACTGAAGGCTTTTGGGCCTGAGTCTTTTGGGCTGGAGGGTTGGTTTGACCAACTTGCACGACATGTTGTGGTGACAAGGCTAAAGCCCTCCTATAGTCACAGCTGCTGCTGTCCAGTGTGATTCCTCAACCTCAGCGCTATTGTTTAAATACGCCCTATATACCTCTCACAACTTCAGTGCTGTGCTGCCTGAGCTGAGCTGTGCGACGAAGCAAGAAGAGGTTGAAATCCGAGTTCTGCTCGTTCGCTCTCTGCGACGGGACAAGGACGGCACGAATATTTCGTGCGCCATGCCCATCATCTAAAGAAGCGACCTTCAGAAATCGCGCACGCTCTCATCCAAAGCACTCACTGGCGCTACTTGAAAAGGGAGGGCATTAGTTCGGAGGACTGCCGAACGCTGTTTCTTCCCCGTCTTGTACGCACTGCCAGCACATCGCAGGAAGAAGGCTTACCTGTGAAGGGAATAGCTTCATGCTAGCTGCTACTAACAGGTACAGTACGTCTTGGACCAGTCGTGATCCTTCTAGGATACGCAAAAGAGCCAGGTCAAAAACCGTGATGGTCGTTATCACCGTCAGCAGCATCACCGTCATCATCGCCCAGCGGTTGTTGCCCAACACCTTCTTCCAAGCAAGCACGGAAACAGCTCAATTCACATGAGGTCGCCTGCAGAGATGTATAGCTTGACTCTACGTACGTTGAAACTGCCCTGGCTTGGAGAGCGTGCACGGAAGGCCACACAAGATCAGCGTGTTCGGCGGAGGATACAATAAATTCGGCTAGAATGTGCACGGCCGCGCGGTTTTGCACGTCACTGTCAAGACTTTACCGCTGCATGTTGATGTTGATGGTGCGTTCTCTTGCTGCCTTTAACTGTAGGCGGAAACTTGGAGCAAACATGATCTCTTGACCTTACCTATACTGAACTTGGAACTGTAGCAAAACTGTAATTGTAGCTGTTTCTTAGGGATCACAGCAACCAAGAATTGAAAAACTATGTACCCCTCAATACATGGTGAAGCCTACAGAGCATGGGGCACTGAGCCCGCTATTGTCAACCGATTGGTTATCGATGGAGATGTTCAATTTTGCAGTTTGCATGATGATTCTCATTGCAACCTGGCAAAGTGCCAAGGAGAGTAGGAGTCACCACAACAGCAAGAGCAGCAACACCCCCACCGCTACCACCACCAACACCACAACCACCTCTAAAATAACACACAACAACCACAACCACCACCACCATCGGCACAACTACCACTAAAAAACTCTCACAACAACCACCGGACCTCAACCACCACCATGCCACCACCACACACCCGCCAGCAGTGTCAAGTCTTGCATGCTGTAGAGTTCAGGGTTGGAGGCCCGTCCCTCGGCTGCCGAATGCTAAATGCTCCCGATGTCTACATCGTTGCTTGGAGGCTCGTTGCTGAGGGCGGTGAATCAGGAGCTGAAGGTTGGCTATGGCGAAGGGTAGAAGCACCAAAATCAATTCGCATGACGCATTGGCGACGGTTCAGCGATCAAGCCTTTCATCTACCAATTTATGCGGCGGCCTCGGGCACGGTAGTTTAAAATCAAGCAGAAAATTTAAACGCCAGGATCAGATACCGGCACAACTTGCAAGCGGAGCCTGGAGTCAGTCGGCAGATGGGTGGCTTACAATAGGTGTCCCTTAACTTTAAAAAGACTGAGCCAAGAACCTTCGGACTTTGTCGTGGTGAGCTGCAGGGCTAGGGGTTGGGGATGTGTGAGTGGCGAAGTTTGACTCTTGGGCTCATGTTGGGAATGGGGCTTGGCTGTTTGGGCATTATGGTCTTCACGATTCTTGCTAGTACATTCGCTTGACAAAGAAACCGGTCCTAGACCCCACGCCGTACCCCAATACAGGACCAGGATCGGCAAGGCAATGTTGGGGACGTTTGTATATTGAGCCCACTGCTTGGTTATACTGCGCAACTCCAACCCCCCCGTTTATTGAAATTGCTGCTACGGAAACCAAAATTAGGAGGACTTCGACAGTGCCTAGGACGACGAGGATGATCATAGCGGCTGCTACTCTCCTCTTCTGGACGAATTCGGTTCTGCTTATTATTCTACCGCATTCTTCTACACGCATATCTGCTACTAGAGTTGCAGCGATCTGCATCATCTTCACCACCACCACCACCACAACCACCACCACCCCCACCACAAACATCCCCAATCCAAGAGCCCACAGCCTCGCTCATGGACGCCTCGCAGACTGCCCGTGGCCAGGGCCAGCAACAGGCAGAACGGGCTGAGTGGGACAGCCCCGGGGGTACTGTGCCACCTGCTGCAAGAATTTAACTCAGATCAGGGTTTAGAGATGCTTGGCTTGGAGTTTAGGGTTCAGGGATACCCTTAAACCCCAAAGCCTGCAACCCTGGAAACCGCAATCCAACACCATGAAGCCCTCAAACCTGAAAATCAAATTGCGCATGAATGCTGTAACAGCACGTCATGTTTGTTGTGGCAAGAACTGCAAAGCCAGACCCTAAACCCTCAATGCCTACCGTAGGGCCTAGCGGTTTTGGCGTCGTTCCTGCAAGCAGCAAAGGCCCGAGCTGCTGGCTCCGACAATTCGGAGCGAAGCCCCACACTCTTTCATTTAGGGGCCTCGATAATCAGCAGAACTTCCTGTGTAGTCCGTACATACTTTCAGTTTTCAGTGTGATGACACAGGCTTCTGGGTCTGACTGTCTTTCTGGACTTGGGCTTTCCACTTTCCACCTGGGGGATGCTTGCCAAACTTAAAGCCTCGTTAAGACTTAGTGCGATTCGTCAAATTCCTTGAGTTTGCAGGAGTCTGAAAATTGAAAGTCGTTGCTTGCGGGAACAGCAGGGGGTTGGCTTTAGGATATGTATATATATATATATATATGCATATATATATATATAAACAGATATATGTATGTATATATGACGCGTGTACAGTTTGGGCCTGCAACATGGACTCGGCTTTGGCAATACCCTTCAGTACAGAAACTCGGCACATTGCCTGCGGAGCAGGGGCCGTCAGGGACTGCGCGTAGCCGCGAAATTGCCCTGAAGGGAACCTGGTCCAAAGGAAAAAATGCTGCAAACTCCCTCTGGAATTACCTTCGGGCTCCGAAGGGCATGCTGGACACTCACACAAGGCTGTTGAGGCGTGCCTTCGGCCAGTCTTTTGAGCAAGACCCTCAAGTTTCAAGGTTTTAAATGTTCAGTCCAAACTGGGTTGGCCGCCTAGCCGTGCTGCAGTGCGAACGTGTTCAGGTTTGGGTTTCGGCTCCGTGCAGCAAGCGCCTTGGCTGCGCCTGAGGGGGCGACGCCGAGCGGAAGCCTTCGGTTCCGGGGATGTCATGGCTGTAAGTAGCGCTGGGGGCATCCGCCGGCTGAGGCTCGTTTACACGGATCTCAGGCTTTGGAGCCCAGGGTCTGGCAGATCCTCTCAGCACGATCCAACATCTTGAAGGAGCCAAGCAAGTGGGCTTGAAGGCCACCCTGGAAGGATTGATAAGAACAGTTGCAACAAAGCTTAGCAATTAGCACGTTCGTCGCGGCTCTCTTCCATGATACCCGTGCACCTCATCATCGCTCCTTTCAGTATTCCTCTGCCTGCCAATCCTCATCCTTATCCTCACCTCCAGCATCATCATCGTCATTATTAACATCTCCTCGTCAACGCCGTTCGTTGTGCTCATCAAGGCTAATTTCTATTGATGAGAAAGGTGAAACAAGTTTCTGGCCGTCTCTGCTGCACGATGAAACCCTTCAATTTATGCACACGAGCTTCTGCCAGAAGTCTCGCTCCAAGCATCTAACAGCCTTCCTCATGGGGATATGAGATGTCGGAAGGTTAGCAAGAGCTTTGGCACAAAAAACTCAAGTCCAAACGATGCCCGCCCCAAACGATGAGCTGAATATGCGAAATGCCAAACAAAACAGATGGCGAGTAGAGCGATCGGTGCACCACATGATCGAAAGTATTTGGGATTGAACCGGGTCGTAGAATTAGTGGTGGGACTAAAGTACCGTTGTGGGCGCCCTGGACCCTGTCGATGCTTTGCTCGACACATTTCGGCCTAGTACCATCGCAAGACAAAAGCCAAATCCCCTCACAACTCCTCACTGGTCGACTGAGCTTCAAGCGGCTATTGGGAGACCTGGAAACAGGTTCCGCATGTTGGGATTCAAAGCGTTTTGGTGGAGCGGTGCCGCCCTTTTCTCCTAAGCGTCAATAACATTCAAACTCGAAGCCTGTATACGAGCCGAACAGAATCATCTCCAAACCCGTACAGCACGAAGGCCACCACACCCTGAAGCCCCACACTGTATGAAACCTGAACTGCAAGTGGGAAAGCTACATTCGCAAACACACCCCAAAATTCAGAAGCCAGAACAAGCACCCCATCCACCGCATCTGAAACATGATTGGGGCGTGACAGCCCACCACATCTTAGCAAGCGCTGAGCTCCATGCCCCACGCGCACCGCATGCGGGTGTGGGCCATGCCTCGAGCAGCAGCTTAGGTCTTGATGTTTGGGGCTTCGAGGTCAGAGAGTGGAAGTCTACAGCAGGCGCAAGAGCACGCGGAGTTTCGGGAGGACGGAAACCTGCGCTTCTTGTTCACTGCTTCGTAGATCCCTGTTGACATGTGGCCATCTCGAATCAACAAATTGGACTTCTGACGGCGTTTCCTCCTCGAATCAAACACTCGAACACAAGGGAATTTCCAAATAGCTCCCCAATCCAACCCCAGATCTGCTACGTGCTTTTTCCGTTTTCCAATCTACCCATCCAAAACTCCAGAGCAGAAAGAACCTGGATGCATGCGATAATTCTTGACATCTGTCTGTTTCGGGGCCTGATTTGCTTCCAAGGCCCTCAAAGCTTTGTGAGTTTCGGGCTTCCAAACCGTGAGTCGCTTCGGGAGTTCCGGCGCAAAGGAAAAAGGAATAGCGTGTGTAACACCTCGGGAATGCATAGGTTCCTGGGACATTGGTGAACTTATCGGGCAATGTCCCACGCGTCATAACTAGAACCTGAAGCCCAGTCGGTTTGCAACCCGCCACTGAGATTCCCCACGGACTGGTAGCATGGCCGCCAGTTCCTGGCCTGAGGAAGCTAGGACCGAGTTCTACTTGTCATCACGAACAAGGGTATGGTTACCGATGGTTACCTCTATCTGCGGATACTTGGTAGCTGTAGCAGTAGCGGTAGCAGCAGCAGCAGCAGCAGCAGCAGCAGCAGCAGCAGCAGCAGTCGTCGTTGTCGTCGCAGTGGCAGTGGCAGTGGCAGTGGCAGTGGCAGTGGCAGTAGCAGTAGCGGTAGCAGTAGCAGTCGCAGCAGCAGCAGCAGCAGTAGCAGTAGCAGTAGGAGTATCAGTAGTAGTAGTAGTAGTAGTAGTAGTAGTAGTAGTAATAATAATAATAATAGTACTAGTACCCTGAGTCTGGGATAGACATGAAGATTTGGTTTTAGAGACGTGAGATGGAAAAGGGAAGGGGCTTGAGGCTTGGGGCTTTAAGCACAACCATTCTAAAGACATGGCTGCATGCGCAAGCACGGAAAATTGTATTGTGACTGCAAACAAAGCCCCTTTCAATAATTTTCGGAGCCTACACCGCAAATTGTTCAACTCCGGAGGCAAACCACGAACACACTGCCTCTCGATCGCACTCATGGATCTTTGGAGCACCTGAGAGCGACGCGACGACAGTTGCAATTCTTTAGCAGTTCTCTAAACGATGTCTTCCGGTACACTCTGGTTTCTTCTTTCATGGCACGAGAGCAGGGCAGTGGAGGGCGAGAGTTTAGAGCTTGGGGGATTAACCCTCATGGGCTGGAGGGATGAACTGGCTCGGGCATTGGAGCTTTGGTTTCTCAAGGACTAGCCCAGCCTCATATGCATCCATTCATGTATCGGATTTTATGCGCGATCTGCTCATCACTGCTCGCAATGTATGCCCATCGTCATGTAACATCAAAGCCAAACAAGGTTGACACACTGCCAGTACCAGGCTCGCACAAAAGTTTTGACATGGAGGCTCTGAAAGTTCCAAAGCTTCGTTGGCTGGCAACAAAACCTGTCGTATTCCACCACAAGAGCTTGTCGTGCGCTATTGGCCCCTGTGCAGTTAGGCTCAAGGGAGGCGCCTTTCCGTCGCAGCTGAGGTCCTTGAGGCACTTCTTCAAGGCTTCCGTGGACTCCTGGGATTGATTGAAGGCTTAGGGTTAAAGAGACTTTAGTACGAAAGGGCCCAACGATGTGGGGATTTGGGCCATGGAGTCTGGGCTGGACCTCGGGACAAGGCCTTCTGGCTGCAGACCGTGGTTACGACTGTCCTCAGGAAAGTCAACATCATGATGTTGACCATCGTCGACATCATCAGCAAGAAGAAAAGCTGCTTCGTCATCGTCACCCACATCATTAAACTAAACATGAGCCCTCCAGGAGGATAAAGATAACGAAAGCAGGTACGGCGGGCACCTGCAGGCTGCCAGCAGCTGCATGGCCAATCGAACCCTCCAGTGCGAGGTTGACCTGCGACTAGACATCAAGCATTGCCGGAATCTGTCGGAGAGCTGGGAGCTTTCAGGCCGAAGAACAGCTCCCGAGCTCAAAACCGTCACAGAAGAAGCCATAAGAATCTAGGAAAGAAGCACGATTGCCTTGCTCACGAGCCGGTCCACCGCAGCATCGAGTTCGTGAACTGCTGCCTCCTGAAGCTCCGTTTCCTGGTTCCCTGCTTTATCACACTTCAGATTCAAACGTGGCTTCAAGTTGGGGGTGTGAGGGTTTCAGGGCTCGCGAAGGCTTAAACGTGGGTAGACTCGGCTAGCAAGGGTTGTCGAGAGGAAAAGGAAAAGGCTGTTTCCAGCAAACACTCGGTCGTTGTTTGTGGCACTTCGTGCAATGCGCAACAACTTGTTGGTGTTCGCGTGCCCCCATCCTTCCACCCAGAACGCTCATTTCTTTTCATAGCGAGGCAGCTGGTGCCAGGTTTATTTTAGCCCGACTGGTTGCCCTTCCCCGGCCTCCTTGGAGGCGGGATGCTCAACCTCCGCCCTAACGCTGGCTTTCCCGGGGGGGCACCTCCTGTCTTCTCTTCGCCTCCTCATTTAGCGCTTTGGCTATTGCTGCCAGTAAGTTAGGGCATGAGGGGGCCGCGATCTTCCTGCGAATGTAGGGGGCCGTGGTGGCCCGACCCGGTTCCTGGGAGCCCCTCGAGCCACAGCTCGGATGGACCAAGCATCATCTAAACGCCTCCAGCAGACACTCGGTTGTTCTTTATGGCACCCCGCGCAATGCAATGCACTGCATTTCTGCACTGGCATGGTTAGAGCCGGGTGCTCGGGCATCTTATCGCAAGCCTAAGTGTCTAGGGAATATGACCTAATAACATGATACTAACATATGCTAACGTAGCTCCTTGCTCCTGCCGGACTCAGTGGCTGTGGTGCTGGAGTCCTCGGCGCTCCGACCCTACAACCGTGTGAAACAAAGCGAGCGGGGTGCAAGACAGGACATCAAACAGTGCAGCACTCTCCTGCAGGCACAGATCAATTTTCAATGGCTTCGTAGGTGAAACATTACTAACACGATGCTCGAACCCGGACCTGGGAACCCACCAACAAAACCCCGAGTTCCCGACCAAAACCCTGAAACCCCACGAGCACGAAATGTGCACGCCAAAATTTGCGCTGCACTGGGACCTGTGAGATCTGCCGAGGCCGCGCAGGCGACGGCGATTGTGCACTTGCCTCAGTTCTTTGTGAACAACCAACACCGTCAAGGGATAGGCATGGCGAACCTATGCCTCGATCCCAACCGTCGGCTTTGAAAGTAGACCTAGGACCTAGGAGCCTAAATCACCGCCTCTTGGGTTGTCAAGGGCCGAAGGCCATCGAATATGCCACCCGGCTTATGATGTTAGAGCTACGTGGTGTTTTTCCCTCCAGTGCTCAGGGCTAAGAAGCTCTGCCGGTGAAAAAGCCTGCAGTGAAACTTCCAAATCAACATCCAAGGGGGCCCAATGGGCCATCGTATAATTACGCAACATGGACCTATCCGTTTTTATCTTGCTGTCTAATGCCATGCTTATTTTGCTCCTTTGTGTGTGCACGCATGTGCGCTATTATGATCTTGGCCATGGTGGGAGTTCCGACTTTGGTCACCGTGGCAGCAAAAGAGTGTCGAGCGCAGCGCCTGCGTCTGATGCTCCGACACGCTGGGCAGGGTCTGGCAGAAGTGTTGCTGCGCTTGCGCTTGGGCTTGAAGGCAATGGGCCCAAAACATCCCCGTGCCGTTTCGACACTTCGTCCAAAGTGAATGAAAGGCGGAAACTACACCAACTCCCTCAACCGGCAACCCAGCTGCCTGAGCTCTGTGCCCCGACCGTCGCCGCAAGGGCCCAGAGCCCTGTCTCAGCACCAGGAAACACAACTTGCATTCGAGGCCAGGGGTTTTTCGAGTTTGGGGTGCGTCTGTAGAGGCTTTGGGAAAACGGCTTTTGCCAAACTATGTTCCTGCTTTGGTGTACCGTCTTTGGCCTGCTTGCCAGAATTCCATTCAAGGCATGCGTCGCTCAGCCGCGTCTGTCTCAAGACTGGGCGCTCCTGGACCCCTAGGCCTGGACTCTCGATGGGAAGCTCAAAGGAAAGCCTACGAACTGAAGTAAAGGAACCGGAGACTCCAAACTCTCAGCTTTCGAATCTCAATCAGTCTGGAATCTAGGGTTGGCTATTACTCAAGACAACCTCGAACAAACGAATCGTAAATTCTGCATCGAAACATCCGGAGAGCCCGGTGACGAACCCCGGACGCCACCTGCGGGCCACCCTCCACAGCATCCAGGCGTCCCAGGACTTCTGCCCTGGCACGGTGCGACCCAAGATGCAGGCAGGCAACATCTATTGCGCAAAATCCGGTGCAGCATCGAGGAGCCTGCTCCTCGGTCGGACTTACTATTACCGCCACCACCAAGACCGCCACGACCACCGCCGTCATCCTTATCACGACCGTTACTGATCTTGAATGGAACCTATGCTTCCAAGAAGCCCATGTCGAAGTTTGGCTGGGGAACTATCCACGGCCGAGAAACTGAATCCCCAAGAACTGTGAAGATCTGTGTCAGTTTTTGCTCATGTCCCAAAAACCTGAACTAACGAGCCCCCAATCACCGATTCCTCGTTTTCCCTCGCCAGCCTGAGCTCGGCACAGCGTGCTGCTGTGTCGCCACGGAGGTCGGCCACGATGCGGCCGAGCTGCTGCTCCTGGGATCGGTGATGTTTCATGCAAAGCTGCAAAGCCTGCGGCCAACGGCACAAACAGACCTTGCAAGTTTCAGGTTCGTGTCGCGTTCGGGGTCGCTGTCAATCTTCAGTTTACGCTTTAAGGACTTTAGGGCTCAGAGATTTGCGATGCGGCGAGGCACATAGAGGTTTGCAAGAGAATTTCTACAAACTGACAGCAGCAGCCCCTATGGTTCTGGATGCCGGGAGCTCAAGATACTTCCACAGGTGACATTGAGTCTTGGTGCTGCTGGCAGTGCTGCAGCTTGTGGCGCTGCTGGTGCTGATGCGGTGCTCTCTGCCGAGCAGTTTGACCACGGCTCTTCCATTGTGTGCATCAGGCTCCAGCCATCATTCAATAGGTCAGACCACTCCGTATCCGCTGGAAGCCTACTTCACAATCTTTGCCCGAGACATGCACTGTTTCAAACCCCTCCAATCAAATCCCTAGGCCCAGACTTCAACCCCTGAAGCCCTGAATCCTGTCAATAAGCCACTCTCGCACCATGCCCGTAGAGGCGGTCCAGCGCCGCGCGCAGAACTGGCTCCACAGAGCCCAAAAGATGTTGCATTGACTGGCCGAGGCAAGGCTCCAAGGATCTTCAAGGATCTTCAAGGCTTCAGGGGCTTTAAGGGCTTTAAGGTACTGACTCAAAGTTTAATTGAAGATCTGACGCTGAATGCTTGGGGTTTGGTAATGCAGAGTGGGATATTTCTCAGTATCGATTGCACGTGTACCCAAGGCGTTCTGACACGTCTAAAGCTGTTCAAACCGCTCCGAAGCCCTCGTGACGGGGAGACTTCAATCAGCGGACTGAAATCCTGTTGCCGCTTCTTTGAGCAGAGCCTCGGCCTCTCACCAGCTTTTATCACCAGCCCCACACAAACCTAAAACACAACACAAACCATGTTGATCCACAACATCCCTAAAACACATCCGGTATGTTCAGGCGCCTTCAACTCAATCCTACAGCCCCCCATAAACTCTGGACTCTGTCGAAGTAAAGTGACCTGCGAGCTTTCTCCTTGGGATGATGTCGGAGTGTTGTCCTGCGAAGTTACGGGGTCTGGGATGTTGGGCGTTGGGCATAGCTTCTGTAATTTCTGTTGGGCTAAGGACTCGGATTTCTAATGTAGCATTTTAGGTTTCGGCGTTTCAGGAAGTTCGCCGTGCTGGGCCGCCTGCGTGATTTAAAGGCCTACTCATGGCCATGCGGGTTCCTCGTCCAGGAGATCTGACTGGAACCGAGAAAGAAACCGAAGCATCATGCCTGGAACGCAAGAACCCAGCACACTAAGAGGAAATGACGAAAACAGGATCTAACCACAAGCTTCAGACCTGCAATCTGAATCGCCACACCCGCCGTAACAGCTCTACTAGTTTGCCCTCCTGGCTGGACATGGACCGCTGCAGATCTGCGATTTGACAGTGCAGCTTCTCCATCTGCCACGTGCAAGACTGAACTCCAGCGACTTTGAAAAAGAAATTAGTTCAGCATGTCAAACTGCAGGACTACTTCAGGGCTGTCGCAAGTCGAGCCTTTGGACTTCTTGCGGCTTTGGCACAAAGAGGGCCGAGGTTTCCGGTACATTATTATAGGGCTTTCGGCATTTCCGATTGAGCTTGTAGCGGCCTCTCTAGACTCAGACAACCCGAAACAATTCCCACACACTCGAACACGCATCCGCAGAACTTAGGAAACTTAAATTCCAGAACCACCTCGACACGAAGCAGCACCGCTTCTGCTATGCCAACACGGGTGCTGGGCAAAACACCAGCGAGATGTTAAGACCAACACCCACCGGGAGCCACAAACCCGTTCCCAAACCTCTGCTTTAAAAAAAGTCTACCTCGAATCTTTGTGGTGCATGGAGTCCCCCAAACCTTGTCCCAAATGCCCGAAGCCCAGAAAATGCCTCCGCCCGCTGCTTGGCAGCCATTTGCTCCACGGCCGCCCTTGCTCGCACACCTGATCATTCAGGCATGCAGAAGCTTCGCGTGGACTATCTTGGATTAAGTGGAAAGTTGGACTCTCAGATTGTGCTGGTAGCGCGTACAGCTTGCTGTGGTTGGCTTCAGTTTTGTGTTGTAGGTGAGCTAGAGTAGCTAGAGCCTGGGCTTCGGCCTGAATCTGCCGCATAATATGCCTGAGGACACCCACGTTAATGAAACGATGTGCGACTTCTGGCCAGGCATAGCGGCATAACATCTGAACCAGACGGTCAACGGCATGTGCTTTCCTCAGAAAAGCCCGAAGGGCTTTGGATCCTCAGAGTTCGCCCGAAAGATCCGAACTCCCCAAACCCTGGCTCTCAAAGTGCCAGAAGAAGTGCCTGCCACATCACGAGTCTGCTCCAGATGGCACTCCGCAGAGAGGGCACGGATCTGACATGATTGGGGTTGCGAGGTTCCGGATCAAGGGGAAAGAAAAACAGTGCTTAAGAATTTGTCGAACCCAAGTTTGAGCGTTCCCGAAGACTACAACGACCCTTCATCCTGACTGAACTATGCTCGAGAACCGAGCCGGGACCCCCAAAAATGCATTCCATTCTCGTGGCTGAGGGCTGGGGTTCCGTGGTAGACAGAATCCCCACAAATCTCAAATGCATGAAAGAGTGCCCTGAATACGAGCCCTGCTCCAAGCCTTCAAGCCCAAACCATAATGTCAAATCCACTCAAACCCTCCAGGCCGACAGCCACTTGCGAGCCAAACTTCGGAGATCCCCATAACCCAAAGCTCTTCAGCCGAACTCCACTTAGAGGTACCTTCCGGAGAACATGCAGGAACCTACAGCCTGGTGTGCAAAGGCTCAAACACGAGGTGCCTTTGGGTCAAGAGGCTGATGCTTGACTTTGGGGCTTCACGAAGACTCATCCACGGACCCCTTCTACGATCGGACTTTTGGTCGGATTTTCGGCCTGCAAATCACACCACAAGACTCCACGAGGCCTCTTCGCGAATGGCGAGGATCTGTGCCTGTACGTCCAGTTGTTTTCATTTTCTTGCCACACAGGGTTCGGAGGACTGGTGCATCAAGGAGTATAGATCGCGAAACCTGCAGTGTCGGCTCGGCAAAAGTTCCAGACGACGCTCTCAAGCAAAAGAGCTGCAAGCAGACCACGCAGTCCACCATTGCGGCTGAAAAGGCTCCATGCGGGAGGTAGCCCAATGCTGTACCAAGACAAGAAGTCACGACGCTTTGCTTCAATGCTTTTAACCACGATGGTACCGGAGAACTC
This sequence comes from Symbiodinium sp. CCMP2456, assembly GCA_905221635.1. NCBI lineage: Eukaryota > Dinophyceae > Suessiales > Symbiodiniaceae > Symbiodinium > Symbiodinium sp. CCMP2456. Next base: position 26,031 of record CAJNDV010012781.1, read on the forward strand.
TCAGCCTGAAGCATGTTCAGAAAACCTGACACCCAGGACCACTCCCAAAAATTGCCACAAACTGGAGAGAATTGTTGGAAAGATGTACAGTATCTGCTGGTCACATCCCAAACATGACTGCGCAACCGCCTACGAAAACACCCACTCGTGAACCTCCTCTATCGGAACACCGGTATGCAACCCTACAGCCTAAGGCTAAGGCATCAAATTTCCAAGGCAGGGTGCAGGCACCTGAAGGCTCGCAGACTGCGGCCCATTGTCCACCTGGCAATGTATGATGCCCTTCATGAAAGCATCCTAGTGGGGTCACGGTCACAGGAAGACAAGGATCTAGAAAAGGGGGGGGGTCATTGGAATCGGTGTCCTTGCTGAGGTCAAGCAAGTGCCTGTTCAGCCCACAACTGGGCTTCGGTGTTGCTCCGGAAACCTCTATCGGACCCCCTCACATGGCCATGGTATGTCATGGTCTTGCTGCCCTTTTGGCTTCTCTTCTGGCCTCGGCTTTGGCCTCGGCCTTCGCCTCGGCCTCTGAGCGGCAGAAGGCCTCGTCACGTCGTGCGGGTTGCCTTCTGCAACCTTTAAGGGGTTCGGGCTGAGGGTTGAGAACGATTTCTTGTAATAGCTTGAATGTTCGTTTCAGTTTCAACTGTTTTGCATTCAGCCTCTGCAGCCCTGGAAACCGGAAACCCGACTCTCCTTCAGACCTCACCATCGGAGCCCGGACCATCGGAGCCCGGAGATTGAGGGCGTCTGCTTCGCTTGGGATCCAACCCGATGTGCTTGCAACAAGGTGTCCTAAAACCGCAGTCGCCTCCAGGGCATCCAGTCTCCGGCTAAGTGCCTCGATGTCCTGCCCACAAGGCACTCCGATCAATTGCTAGCTGCAGAAGCAGTGGACCGCAGGCCTGAAACATGTGCAGAGCAGCTTCAGGCTGACTGTCGCACTTCACACATCCAGGCCTCCCGAACTCGCCAGTTGGCTTCAGGGTTCGATGCCTCCGAGCACGTCATCGGGATCGGGGTGGCTTCGAGAGCGCCATCTTCTCAGAGGAGGAGCATCGGCTGTTCGTGGCCAGGAGCCCCGAAGCCCCGGCGAAGCCCGCGCCTGGCGCTCTTGGAGCAGCTCGATCTCGCGGCTGAGGCGGGCAACCTCCCGACACCGCTCAGGGTCGAAGCTGAGGCCGTGAAAAGGCTGAACATAAAAATACAGGATTGGTCTAAGACAGGTTCTTTGGCTTGCCACCTCGTGCGTCTAGTGCATGCACGTTCATGTCTGCTTGCGTCAACTCAAGAGATCTCCGGGATTCAAACCACAGGTTGGATGGCTAACTACATGAATCCATTCAACAAAACTTCTCCTGTACATCGTCTAGGTCTTGAAGGGACCCAGGATGAGGTTTCGAATCATCTGGTATGACGAAACATCAGCATGGTTTTGAGGTTTCGGATGTCGCGGGTAGGGGCGGCAGGCTTGGTGTAACGGCTGAAGAAAGACACTGAATCTTCGTTCCGAAACCCTTCCTAAACCCGGGCCCCTCAACATTCAAGCTCCAACCCAAAGCCCACGATCCTGAACCTTTAACCAATACCCCGGACAAGAAAGATCTCAAAAAACTGGATGTAAGAGAGATCCTGTTTGTTTCCAAAATACTGTGAAGATGTGCTCATTGTTCAAGTATCTACGACGCACAGTCGAAACAGCGAAACTTTGCCTGGCGGTCCATGGTGTACGTGACGCGGATAAGCTGTTCCTGCCGCGCCCAGCTGGCAGTGCAATGCTTAAGGATCTTACGGCTCTTGGCTCAGGCGTGAGCTCTTCGTGCTCTTCGCATAATAAGGCAGTGCTTACAACCTTAGACCGGCCAGCAGCTCCCGTTGGCTGTTGATCTCACGCTCCATGTCCAGCATCGTGGCCATGTTGCGCATCTGGCTGCCTGGACAACGCATATCTGCGAATCTGAACGCCTACACAGGAGTTCTGGCACTCCTCATTTGCATTGCTCGCTCAACCACTGGAATCAAACCCGGCTCGCAAGCCCTGAGTCCGGACCTACATGTTTTGGTTTTGTTCACACAGGCTGATCGGCGGAACCCATCCCAGCCCAGAATCCCTGGCCCGGCAGACACGGGCCTGCAACGAGTGTGGTCTGCTCAAACGGCATCACCTTGCACATGGCAGCACACCATGGACATGACTGTGTCTTGGGAACTTGGGAGCTTTAGGAGCCAGCCTACGCGCGGAGTAGCATCAAGAAACTGCATGTGGAGTCATGATCGGAAAATACAGCCATGACGGCTGAAGAACTCTAGAGCCAAGGCACCGAAATTTCTGACTTGACCAGCTCGCCGTGGCTTTCACTCTTTCCAGCCATTGCGTGGAGGGTTTCGGGCGGGAGAAAGGAAACCCTCGATCTCCCGAGAGATTTATCATGGAGCAACCTCCAGGGACTACGAGTACTGCCGTGATCCGGAAGTTCCTCCACACACCGTTTTCCTGCCTCCTGGCAGCGAGCTATCCGGAAACCCAAACACTTCAGCGGAACAAAAACCACCAACTTTGTTCATCGGCTCATCGGGCGACGCACCCTAAGAAGCTCATATGGCCGAGGCGGGTTAATCATGCAGTCAACTTTGAATCGGAAGGGCATTTCACGTCTTTGGGAACTGACTTAAATCAACCGAACAAAGTTGCAACCGAACTGCGAAGCCCGAACCCCTCACCTGATATACCTGTGAATTGCAAGAAACACGGCACCAGAAGCGTTGAAAACCTTAATCTGGCAATTCCTCAGATCGTCAAGACCTGGAACGGTCATCACTTCGCACTGTTTTCGCGACCAGGCAATGCGAATTCTCCATGTCATTCCTGAGGCCTGACATGCCGAAGACCGAGCGCAGACTCCACTGCGCCCGATGCGCAAGAGATTCTCAGCAACAAAGAATACTTCTGCCACAACCTACCGTCAAGTTTCATGTAAGCTTCTCAGCAATCCGAAGGGCGCCTTTCAGAAAGTTCGATCGCCAGGATGCTGATAAATCAGGGGCCTACATTGCAACACATCCTCAGGCTGTCCATACCAAATCCGGCGAAATTTGTTCACGAGAGCCTGCGGTCAAGTCAAGAAGGGCCCAAAAGTGAGTCGGGATGTAAGTGTTCTAACATATCTGGCTGATGCTTTCTTTCTGACCTCGGGTTGGCTCAGGTTCTGATGTTCTACACACGATGCTTCAGAATGCGCAGGAGGTTACCCCAATGCCCTCCGTCTATTGGGAGCCTGTTGAGCTACAGGTTTCAGGGGCGAGCGAACGGAAACTCTAATTTGAAGTATTACATGTTCGCATCTTCGATTCGTAAGATCCACACACCTACACCCAGAAAAGCCTCAATCATGTAAATCGAGTCTGCCAAGACTCCCAGACATTCTTGCTCTCTGGCGAATATTATGAAATCCATTTCCTCCGAAAAGCATCAAAGCTTCACGAGCTCCCCGAAATTCCGTATCTAAAACCCAAACCTCAATAAACCACAAGACTCTGAACTCCTTAAGCTCTTCAACTCCGGCAGCAGCGCTCCAGGCATCTATCCCAAACCTCCCGATTTCAAGCCCCGGAAAAACAAAAACACAAGCCTCTCTAGAAGCGCGGCCTGCCTCCTCCCGACTGGCCACTTCCCAGAGATCCTGTTTCTTCGTGCCTCCTGGTGCAATCAAGAAAGGCATAGAGTTTTAGGCTTGGGATTCGGCTGAAAGGTTTTCGGCTTCGTGTAGCTTTTGTCTGCGGCACTACTGCGGAGGCATGACGCTCTTGGAATCGTGGACCTTCTAAGGCATCGTCTCTGTAGCACCCAGATGCATCATGATCAGCTTGTTTGGTTCAGATGTAAATACGCCACTGTGTGTCAGGTTGGAAGGAATCACAGGTCATGTACCAATACCCATGAGGTCATCAGGGCTCACGTGTCGTCCGCACCTTCGCACTCGCGCCGGGCGGCCTTCTCCACAGCCACTGCACAGCGAAGCCATAGATCTGCGAAGGCGAAGAGCGCATGAAAAACTGACTCTACAATGGAAACGCCCGGGTGGCAGTGTCACTCATCGGGCCGTGACAAGGGCTTCTGCTTGTGAATATCAAAAGTTTGAAAATGGATCGAAACCAAAGTGGCTTGACAGTGCGGATCCTGCCGTCACAAGTTTTGTTGAAGCCTTGTCATTGTTTTGGTGGGTTGAGGCCAATTTACAAGGGGATCTGATGAGTTTCTTAGGTTCCTGAACAACGAAGCATCCGAGTCCACTCCTGCACGTCTACACGGTTGCAGGGCCGCAAGCGCTCGAGTCTCACTGGACTACGACAACCACCCTGCCGTTGAAACGACAATGCCGATCTCGGCTCCCAGCCTGGTTCATCGACCTTCCCTTCGGCATGCGAGGCATGCGAGGCATGCAACTCTGACGTCCGCTGTTCCTCACGGCGCTGCGGCGCTTTCGCGAGTGCGTTTACATGGGCAGAGTCTCAATCGTGCGCAGTTTTTGGACTCTGACGTTTCGGGCTTTAGCTTCACACTTGTTCGACAGGGCTTCAGCCGGCAGAGCAAGTGCAACAACAACCTCAAACCGATATGATATTTACCCGACATCGACACGCCACGCATCTACAACATTTTTCGGATCGCTGTGGCGAAACATTCAAGTTCAAGGTGAGAATGCAGGCTCTCAGGCTAGGCTTCGTTCATGTCGATCGTTCCGGGTGCTGTGTAGCCAGCTTACCTCTCTCGGTTCACACTGACTAAAGCCCGCGAAAAAACCGTGCTCACACAATCCTTAAGCAACATCCTGGGAAATGGCATGCAAGCCGCAGGTCTGGAACCCCCAACTCAGGCCTTGAAGCGTCAAACTAGAAAAAATAAGGAAAATTGTGTAAAGAATTTTGTTCGAATCCAGCCTATAGGCCCGAAGAGCACTCGCACCTAGCTGGTCTTGAAGCCAGGGCACAGGGCACCCAAAAGCCCCACATGTGGTTCTTAGCAGTGCTGCCCTTGCTACTCGCATAGAAGTCGTCGACGACGACATCGTCGTCGTCGTCGTCGTCGCGTCGTCATGTCGTTGCCATCGTGAGAACCATATTCATCCTGGAAAAACATCCTGACAACTATCTTGTTCCTCTTATTCATCATCTTGTTCTTCATATCGTCGTCGTCCATAGCATCATCATCATCATCATCGGCATCATCGTCATCGCCATCGTCATTGATTTCACTATCGAACAGCAACATCAGCAACATCAGTAGTCTCTTTGCGTTGAACCTGTCTCCTGAATCAGCTTATTAGACATCCGGTATGGACATGGACTGGCCTGCACCGCTGCCTTCATCATGCGGGCATGCAGCAGGCGCGGTGTCGACCGTGGTGCACGGAACGGCGCCTTCCAAGATGGAGCTGACTCAGGCTCCTGACTCAGCCTCTGGGGCTTTTGGGTTTGAATCAGTGCCTTCGGATTTGGGGTGCTTGGGCTTCGAGGCTTGCTGTACCATAGCATAAGCTTGGCCGACAACTCCGAAAACAATCAAGTGAAACACAGCTGCATCAGAGTTGTCAGAGCTATCGTTGCGAATAGAAACAAACACACTGCTTGGGAGTTGGCACACGGTGTAGCGTCATGGGATACAGTATCAGCTTTCAGGAGCTTCAGAATGCGCGTTCTATGGTGCGCAGTTGGATGCAGATCAGCGCGGCCGCAGCGGAAAACTGAGCATACTTCCCACCAACGCCGACTCTGAGACGTTTTTCACTATTTCGTCACAAATGAACTGATACTGGGTCGAATCCGGATGGGTATCGGAATCGCTGACCCGGCAATGCCCCAATCAGTTCGGAAATCACAACTCCAACTAAGCCCACTCCAGCACAAGGAACAATCACTGGATCGAAGGCAGCAACAGGAGCCCCGGGGACATGCTGGGCACCTTCGGGTCATTGGTGATGCCGGCTGCCTCCTGGTCGGCTTCCATCCCGGCACAGCCAGAAAACAAGGCTAGCCACCCCTGACACATGCCCTGCTTTGCCACACTTTTTTGGATCGATGAGGGCAACCGACTACCGCAGAAAACGATGCAACTACATGACAAAAGCATGCTAAGTGAATCATGTGTTCATCATGTCATCATCTCGCTACAGAGCTTTGCTGGCATCTGCGGCCGCAAGCCATCATGTGTTGGATCCCTGCGCCAGCTGGGCACTCAACACCACTCGTGTCCGTCATTGCCTGCATGGTTGGACACGGAGGATGCTGTTGCACATTTCCTGACCTCCACGCGACACCTCGTGTCCCAGTGGTACGAAAACTCAATACTCAAAGACTTCACCTGGACACTCACACAAGCTGCATCGAGTGCAACATCTACGAATGCTTCCATGTGCTAGGCCGCAGCTGTCAAATCCTCTGAGACTTCCAGGACATGAATCTTTGGGTCTGGGCCTCGCGGTTTGTGGAGGTCGTCTGCTGATTCCCCACAGACTCACTCAGCTCCAGGAGAATCTTGTGCCGCTCCAGACGGAACTCACCACCTTGAGCCATGCCGGTCGGTTCTTAGAGCTTGAGACTTGCTGCACAGGAGTCTTCGGATTTTCATGAAGCGTGTGAGGGTACAGCAGTATAGCAGTTATATTGACGGTATTTCGGGATGATCTAGTCTCGGAATCTGCTGGATGTCTCTTCGAAACACCACCAATCCTATTTTCTGTCGATTCCCAGCAACATCAGGAAGAGTAGAAGTGCCACCACATCAGGGGAAGAATAGGAAATTCATGGGTTCGAGACTCGAGACCGCACAAGAATCCCAACAGTGCGACGCGGTCGAAAGCTCTTGAGCTTGGCTCTAATTGCGCAAGCATACAAGCGCACATGCCTGCGCACACACACACACACTCACAGACTCACACTCACACTCACTCACGCTCACATCGAATCATACTCCAACATGCGCTTGTCAATGGCAAGGGGTTGGGGTTGACACCAGGTTTGCGGGGATGAACTTGGGTTCTTCAAAACTTCAACAAGAGAGTCTGTGACGCACCTTGCTTCACCCACTTCTGAAGTCCATCTGCCGGAGTCGCCTTACAAGAATCTAGGATTCCCTTCTCCGTGCAGCGAGATGTTTCTTTTAGAGCCGGGCAATTGCATGGAACGTCTACAGCTGAATGATTGCGCAGGGGCAAATTATCACATGTCAGGTTCCTTCGCAACGCCAAAATCTCAAACATTTGTCCACTCTCGAACCTGACGTACCTAGCCCATAAAGTTCATGCCAGAAGACCTCGTACGCTAAGGCTGCGAATCCTAACTCCAGGATTTGCATCACTTTGAAGCGACGCCTCTAGTCGCTGCCCCTCCTCATCCAGGAGGATGGCGCTACCACGGGCGAAGTGCAACTGGCCCTCACGCCAGACCTTTGCAGGGCTGAAGCCTTGGTTAACCCTGTTTGGTCGGTTTTGGGCTAGGCCTAACACGCTAGCAGAGAAAGCCCCGCATTCAAAAAGCAATGCCCAAAGAAGGACAATGATTACTACGGCGAAGCTGAGCTTTGACATTGAATTCTGTGCCACAGCTGAGGGCAGAAGGGCTTTGCAAGTTTTGAAGCCTGAACAAACATAGCATCATACAGTACCGAAATGTCCGAAGGACACGGCTGCAACAGGTTCTGGGGTCGTTCTGCTGAGCACGTTAAAAGCCACGAAACCGGCTTCTTCCGTGCGATCTGTGCCGTGAAGAGCACCGTCACTGCTTCAGACCGCCTCAGTCCAGAGACTGAACGAAGCTTCGAGATCGGGTTTTTGAGCTTCTGGTGCGGTTTAAGAGGAAGGTCAGGATGTTTTTGTTCAAGCTGCGTTTGAGGATGACAGCTTCCGGTCTCCGGCTGTGGGCACGTGCTACTGAAATGGTGGATTTGGCCCATGTAATGCCTCATGGTTGTGCCCCACATTGCCCCATGTCAACTTTGCAAGTATGAGGCTCACTTCCGCAGGTAGGTGAATTGCGAAGGCATGAATTCGTTATACCTCCATGCAAGTTGCACAAGTTCGAGCAATTCTATGAAAATGTCTGCCAAGCTGCGTGTCAACCATCCTGTCAGTGACAATATGATGAACAAAACAAGTCTGAAGTATGTCGCTTCTTCTGGACACAAGATTCCAGCTTCGCGAACGACGTGAAAATCTAAATATTCACTCTCACCGAAAGCTTCGAGACCACCGTGGTCTGGCCTGCACGCTTCCGAAGGAAAAACGGGCGCATGAATCGCTTCAACCTAAAATTGCGGCAGCACACGTCGGCTCAACCTTGCATCTAAACCCAGGCCACTCGGCTTGGACAAAACGCAACTAAGTCATTCACAGACCTTCGAATGTGCAGTATAATTTTTGTCAGTCGAACGAACTCAAGGAGATGATGTTTGCAATTACAACCATACAATCTTCATGCCGCAAGCGAAAGCACTGACAACAAGCCTCGACACCAAAAAAAACTCATCGACCCAAACTGCAAGTCGAATCACTGCATTCTCCACATTCTAGCACAGTCAACTTGCGTGGACAGGGCAGTTCGTGCCTTCTTTCTTCAACCTTCCGCTCTCACCTGCAACACACACACAACTTGAAAATAAGAAAGGAATTGCGCAAATGTTTCGCAAAATGCACGCTCGAAATTATTTTTAAAGTGTGTACCCTGAAACTCATAAGAAAATTCGAGTGCAGTTGAACGCTTTCCAGTGCCATCAACAGTAAGTGCATTCAAAACTTACTTGCGACTTGCAAGACTTCAGCTCGACTCTGCGAGTGATTGGAGTTAGATCTTTTGATCTTTGAAGCTACGCAGCCTGCGAGCAAAACTTGACTTGCATCGAAAGCTTTGATTTGAGTCTTGGCAATTTTTGCGGGGGTCGTCGACTGCTTCAGCACACTCGGTCCGCAAGCGAAACAAGAAACCACGCAAACAAACAGAGCATTAAGAGGAGAAAGATCAGTTCAGGAAAGTTTTTCCGTCATTTGTTTTTTCTGGTTTGTTCAATCGAAATGGCTATGGTAAGCTTCACAGCATGGAAGATTGAACCTGGATTTGCGACTTGAAACCAAGAGGCTTGGAGACCACAAATGTTTCAACCTTGAGTAGAGAGGTTTTCGAAGCTTGGAAAACATAAATGAATGACGACATCGTGCGTGTTCTTTTTTTCTTGGGGCCTAAAGGGGCTCAAAAGGGTGAAGTTTCTGAAGGAGGCCCAGTCTCGAGGACTTACTCTGGTGTTCGCACCGCCGGTTCAAACCCAAACGTCTTTTCCAGAGCGCAGTTCAACCTTGTTTTCGAACCCGAAAAATCTTTCATTTTCTCATTGCTGATCCGAGTTTGTGAACTCCGCCCATCCAAGCTCAACAAGACGCATTTTTTGCATTTTTGTGCATGTTCGCGTGCTGTGGAAAACCAACAATGGATCGTCACAAAAGCATTCCAAAACTTCTTCCATGCCAACAAAAGACGTGCAATTACTCAGTCCCTGTACTCGAAGTAGCCAGCGGCTGTTCGACTTCCGTCCTCTTCAACTTGATGGCCAAGGTATTGAAGATTTGCCTGGACAAGGTTGGTTGAAGCTTTTAGGGTCTCAAGTCTCGTTTTTCCAGAGAGCATGGCAAGGGCTCTTTCAAAGTGGAGGTACCTTGTATCGGAATCCCTCTCTTGTGCTGTCTTTCAACCTCATTCGATTGGGCTGCCGGACACTGTTTGATGGACGTTGGGACAGTGAAGAGAGAGAAAACTGCCAAGCACTGCAAGCGTTGGCGTTGAAGTTCGGAAACCCGAACTCCACCTCCCAGCAAGAGTTCTCCAACTGAGAGTTGGATTTGGGCAACTCGAACCCCAACCTCGGCATTGTCACACTTTTCCTTTGACAAGAGGGGGGTGCGCCAGGCGTAGGAAGCCCGCCGGAGGGGAACGGCCGTGTGTGGGAAACAGCCATCAGTAGGAAACAACCGCGTGAGGAAACCACCTGAAGAATTTACAACATCTCTTTTTTTGCTGGTGCGGGCCTCAATGACAGCGTCAGCTGCACTCGGTCCCTACGAAGCCAACAAGCAAACAAACACACACACACACACAAAACAGCGGTGAAACAAGGAGCCTATCAAGCTGCTGCAGGTTCGCAAACTGCGAAGCTAGCCCGTTCAGTAGCTACTATACAAGCGGCTCTCAGCGACATGCCGAAACGACAAAGAGCCGGCGCTCTGAGCCGTCCGAAGCCGCGGTGGCTTCCCCAAAAAGAGGTTACGGGCCGTCGTTCTAGTCCCGTCGGACAACGAGCGACCCCGCTAACTTCGTTTCGGTGATGTCCATGTAGCCCCTGCCCCTATAGCGCAGGCGGCCTTGTGCTTGGAAGGGTCATTGCAATGGACGATGCACGCTGTGGCGGGTCAAAAGTGCGACGTGGAGCAACTTGAACCACAAAGGCAACCGAAGCATGGATTCGAAAATGCCCCAAAGTTCACGAAAAGGGCAAAATTCGAAAACCAAAATACGATCTTGCCTTCCGGGGTTGGCAAACACACACGTTTGAAAACGAAATCCGTTTGCACCCCCGTTAGTCCGTATACGTTCAAGTTCCACAAGTGAAAAAATATGTGCAAATGCAATCAGCACAATATAAAACAGGAATCGGGATTGGAATATGATTCCATTCCAAATCGTAGGAAAATGTGCACGCACAGACGACCTGTTTTCTCGAGTGAACTGCCGAGTCAGACGATCGACCTACCTGACGAAGGCCCCACCCAACGCAGAAGAAAACGTTCAAGCACACCCCCGTGGTGAACACGTTACCCACAGGTATGATGAAAAGCACTGGTATGGGGTAAGGTAGAGAAGGGTCGATAAGTGAAAGGAAATCGTTTCGCGACCCGGCAGGGGGAAGTACACGAAAATCTCTAGTCCGATGGATCGAGTGAGAGCCTCTTACGCGAGCAATCAAAGCCAAAAAGCAACTGACGTGGCAGCATGCAGTGCAGGACCTTTAGTGGCTGACGTAGACGAGCTGTCCGTACAGTCTGACGTCCAGCTGAAAAGTTCTCCGTCGCTGCGGGCTCTCTGGTTGCATTTGCTTTTTGGTCGACCGGTTTTTCAGTGCTCCGACTGCACCCCTTAAAGGAGCAGTTCGAACACCACTTTTTCATGTCGCTCCGGTCGACCAAAAGCAAATGCAACCACAGAAGCAATGCAGGAACCGAGAATGTTGCAATACAAGTCCTCCCCAGTTGCGGGAGTGTCTCTTCTTATTTGTTCG
>CAJNDV010012781.1:38002-77275 GCA_905221635.1 Symbiodinium sp. CCMP2456
TGAGCCTTCGAGAAATGTGCCAATACACAGCAACTCTGCCCAAACCTTGGAAAACACACATTGCAAATGCCAAAAACAAAAAATCAAATTAAAGAACTACAACAGAAAATCATGTTTCGGCACGGTCACATCGAAAAAGGCAAGAGATGCATTGTGCTTTGTGGAAACACCTGAGCACAAAATATACTTTGCACTCTTCTCAAAAAAAAAAAAAGTACTGCTTTAAGTCGGCTCTGTGGAACTGTTCCCGCGCACGGCTTTGAAACCTCCACTGCACATGCGCGCCGCCACGTCCGCCAGGAAGACGAATTCAAAGCGAGAAAACCACAGTTTTCAATGCAAAACAAAAATTCCAAAATTTCTCTGGCGCGTTTGTCTAGAATTGCAGAAAAGTTGCAACTCACGTCTTTGTTTGCGTGCAGAAAGGTTCCTTCTGATGGACACATTCTCCAAGAGTCTTGAAAATCAGACGTCAAATTGGCCAAAACTTCTTCTGGGTGAAGTGGAGCAAAAAGTAAAACGCAACACATCTTAATTGTTGACCCATTGACTCCTAAAACCTGTTGTTTCACGACCTCTCAGCACTTCACAAACTGGTTAACGCTTGTGATGCAAAGGCTCCCCCAGTGTGGCTGCGGAACCTGAATTTGTTCGATGTTCATCGCTTAAGATACGCAATATTGTTGTCGTTGTCTGTGAATCTGCAGTAGCTCAAGCTGTGCTATTGGATGGAGGGCTTGCGCAAGAAAAGAGACACACTGTGATGATTTTTGCAAGTTGAGAATTTTTGAAAAAGGGTGAAAAGCGGTGACCCGTTTTTGGTGCCCTTATTTGGCAATTCCCAAACGCTCAGAAAACGGATTCATTTTTGGGCCTGCATTTAGTGCCGGAAAGCCAAGCTGCACGATGCATCGAAACCTTGTAAATATTCAATTGTCAATGGTCATTGGTTAAAAAAGATTTAGGCAAGTTTCAATTCTGTTTAGCAACACAAAAACTTGTCTAGAATTTCTTCTTTGAAACGTTGGAGTCAATTTTTTTTGTCATTTGTTTTTCTGTTGGCTTTTGTCTTCTTGCGTGTCTTTGATGGGCACCTCTTCATCCTTTCAAGTTTTTGTTCTTACCCTTTGAAGTTTGTTTGTTGGAGCGGGTCGGTTTCAGGCCAGCGAAATGGCTCTTGTCACCGCTTTTTGCTTGCTTGTTGTTTTGATGGCTTGGAACCGAGCGCAGCTGATGCTATCCATGAGGCCGCACCAGCAAAAAAAATTTCAATTAGTTCTGGTAGTGCTTCAGGTTTCATCATGTTCATTTCTTATTTTATATAATTCTTTCATCTCCGCTTTCACTAAAAAAATCGTGTTTTTCATACATGGGTTTCCCTAATACAAACAAACCGAAACCAAAAAACAATGCTTTGTAATATTCGTTTGCGTCTATTAAACATATGAGTTCAAGTTGGTTTATTTGTGCTAGATGTTTGTAAAATTCCATTTCAAAACCTTCCATAATATATTTTAGGTGAAAAGTTCACTATTATTCGACGTTGCGAAGTAAGCGTTTCTTTTATTCTGGTAAGTGCTATCTTTATCGGGCTTTGGTTTGCTCAATACCTTGGTTGTCGTTTTCGCTTTTCCTACCTTCTATTTCACTTAATTTGTTGTAAATTTGCTGAAAGCTGTGCGTAACTTGATCTTTAAAACATTCCTTCTCGACTCAACTTTATCCATATAAAAGCTTTAGATATTGTTGTTCGTAAAAGTTTTAAAATGTCAATCCATAATATTCAAGGTATGTTTGTTAATATCATCTGTATCCTTCTTAAGTTCAATTATGTCGGTCTCCAATTTCTCAATTCGTGCTTCTGTTTAAAACACTATTATTAACCAATAGTAATGTTTGATTTTAACCTTAATGGTTTATGTACCATCGCTACGTCTGTATCCGGGCGAAGAACGGTACCTACTGCAACTGACTTTTTTCCAAAAACGAATGTGTCTCCTTAAAAGGTTGACCATCAGATTGGAAACCATGCAACATCTTGCAAAATGTAAGCTTGTCGGCTGGTTGAGATATGGTGGTTTCGGTTTTTACGCAAATCCAGGCCCAGTTGTAGTATAGGGCTTCTGGTTGTAGTATCGGGCTTCCGGTTGTAGTGGGGGCTAGTCGCGCCCACCCACCCCACTCACCCCCCCCGCGAGGGGGTACTCATGCTTCACTTCTACTTTTTCGGCTCTTGCACCAGACGCAAGCACATGACTTGAGCATGACAGAATCGTGCATGAACAAGATGAAGCATGCCGTGTGATGCCCGCCAGTATACCTCACACCCGGGCGACGTACGAGTAGCACCCGGCGCTTTGGCTAGGAATGGGCAGTCGGCCCGACTGACCCATGGCGTGGCCTGCACATAAGACGGGCTTTGCGCCCAGATGGTAAGGCCTGACTTAAACCCTATCGTGATTCTATCGCTCTGCCTGTGTCAGGCCCTCGAAACTCTGCTTCATGACGCCGAAATGGCCTCAGTGCTTTTCATGCCGCGATGCACGTTGCAAGTTATTTCCGTTTCTGCAGGCCCAAAACGGGCATGGGAGACCTGGTTGCGAATTTGGCCGCCGGGACGCTCACAGGCACCCCACGAACGACAACATTGTGGCTTCCTTGGATCAATTGCTGCTCAGGCATGACTACAAGTTCTTTCAGCCATCCCATGGACACATTGAAGTCTCGCTGGCAAGTGGTTCGCAGCTCAGTCAGTCTCTGCATCATTCGTTGTGACCTTTCCTTGTGAACTGCGATGAGTGGGCAAGCGCTTACTGTGCGGCAGACATGAAAACGATTCCAAAGGCGTGCCGGAAAACGACAGGGCAGTGGCTTGATGGCATTGGGAGTGTGGCGAGTTGCAGGCCGATCCGATCAGAAATATTGTCATGTCCTGAACGACATGGTACATGCCTTGTGATTTTTTCTCACTTAGGCGAGCACACTTCGAGTTGAGTTGTTGCCAGAACAACTTCTTGGGAACCGGGCTTTCTCTAGCATTTCCGAATATTTGATTGTAAACGTCCGTTGGCTGCATCAGCCTCGGAATTATGATGCTTCACCACAGCTGAGGACTTGCTTCGGTTTTGCGAGAACTCTTCTGTTGCAGGTCGCCCAAGCGAGTGTTCATTGTATAACGACTTCTCTTCACTGCGGTGCACTGGTCTAGGAGGGCTTGTGGATGGGACTATGGAGGCGCAGACCTTCAGAATGTTGATCCTTCAAACAGCGCGGTTCTTGAGCACAAGCACAGAAGGCCGGGGCTCGCGGCCAACGTGGCTTCAATGGGCTGCTGTGTTGGTATGAGGCTGGAAATGTGTTCAGAACCTCGTGTAACATGTCATTGAAGTCGACTGATCAAAGATCAAAGATCAGCATTTGCACGGACATAAAAGGAACGGGCTATACACTGTCTTCCGTGATGGCATTGGCTCTGACCCAAGACATTATGAGAGTCATCGAACCGGCACATGTGCGAAGTCCAGAACAAGACGGGGTGAAGAACACGGCTGACCGTCCAATACCAGACGTTTGAGGCCACTTGGAAGACAGAGCTTCCGGCACGACTGGCAAGGCGGCAGTACGGATTGGATAGGGTAAGGCCGTCAATCTGTGTTCAGTGGCACCGCAAGGCTGGTCCAGTGGCAATGTTCACAGCCGGACTGTTTTCTGGCATGCCGGCATCTGAACTGCTAGGAAATCGAAACGACGAAGTTGTAACAGACGGATCGTCGGATCAGGGCCGGCTACATCATCACGGCACCACTGCTGCAGGTGGAACATGTATCTTTTGTTTCATGATTCGGTCTTTTTGCAAAGGATTTGCTCAGAAGTCTGTAGCTCCTTCGTCTTGCGATGCGCAACAGGTGAAGACACGGATGCAAGCCGAAGCCGGGCGAATTGGCCCTGTGATCTCCTGAGTCGGCCGGTGTGTTCACAGCAAGACCAGACGGAGGACACATTTTGTCTCGCAAGGATGGTCGGTATGTAACCGGTCTTCGTCGTGGGCATGCGCCCACATATCAAAGCACATTTCAGGCCTTGCCACTAAGCAACCTGAGGGATCACAGTGCTCGTGCACTCCGCTTGACAGGCACTGCATGCTCTGGCATCCGCAAGATGCTTCTTAGCATGCAGTAGAAAGGGACATCCCGGAAATCCGCCAACGTGTCAATCCAGGTCCCCAAGAAAGGATGCGATCCTTGTGGAGAGGAGCTGGTGTGGCAGCAGCCTCAGATCTTTTGAAATCAGTTTCCCGAGACTTCAAAACCACGACGAAGTGATGGCGGGAGGAATTTTTGCAGTGACCTTCACTGCTACGCAAATCTAAGATCGTGGCACGCGGTGCTGCGCTTTCGGGCTCTCAGCTCATGGCGTGCGCTCCCTAGGTGCTTTTTGTGTCTGATGTGTCGTGATGTGTCTTGATCTTTTTCGGCTGGCTCACGATGATGTGGATGGTTACGTCCGTGGTTTTTCTCTGTTAGCTGCTAGCTTCCGCACAGATCGGGTGCCTTCGGCAATGCACACATCCCACACTCAGTCGCAGGCTAACTTGCACAGAAGAGATCAATAATCACTGCAACTCCCAGTGCGCACGCGAGCACACAAACACAGACACCGAGCGAAACAGCATCAGGAGGGGGGGAGAAGTAACTTCACCAACCTGGTGCAGTTTACAAGTTTAGATGGCTTCTCCGCCTCGCAGCGATGGACATGCGAAATGGCTGTCTGGAAACGCCAGCAAGGACGCGAGATTACGTGCTTATGCGGTCTTGCGATCGTGCCGGCTCAGCACATGATCTGAGATGCTTGAAGGATGGCCTCCGTGATCTTCTTTGCGGGATGATGTCGGGCTTCGTGTGCCGAGAGTGCAAGTCTTTGTAGCAGACTTCCCCCTCTGAGACTCTGGATCCATGATGTGCTTTGCAAAGTGCAGGTGCAAGATCGTGGAATATCCCGCAGATACCATCAAGGCTCCGGGCTCCGACTTCGAGCAGCTGGCCCGTGATGTCTTCGCAGGTTCTGGAGCAGACCAGCGGACGCTTCAGCGGACCGGTCGACTGCTTCCGGAAGACGGCCAGCGACTCGTAATGCCCGCAAGACACTGGTGACAGTGGTGGCAAAAGTGGGCAGGTGGCAACTTCGGGCATTCTGTCACTCTACCAGGGCCTTGGCGCCCCGCTGCTGGGGTAACTCGGTGGCGGCACTGCTGTGGCTAAACACAGGTAGACAACGGGCACTAGCTGCTACTTTTTTCATCCCTGCTGATCGGAGGTCCATGGCCGAGAATGCCAGTCTCTTCGTGTCGTATGGATACATAAAGAAGGCAGCCACGGGCCGCGTGTATCTCCGGTCGGGAGTGCCTTTGCAAAGAGTTTGCTGTCAGGTCCTTTCCGTGGATGAAGTTTCTCAGTTGCAGAGCCTGTTGGCCTTGATGCATGCGTATTTCAATGTCTGAGAAGGATTTGGCCACACTCGCCAACCCCATTCCATTCTGGAAGCTGGTCTTGGCAGGCTCTGGATGGCTTCTTTGCCTTGAAATTTGCAACAGTGGGCTACGTGGGACTCTCTGGAAATCTGCAGGTGGTGGCAGTGGTTTTGCATCCACCTGCGTGCTGACGCCGGTGGAGCTGATCAAGTGCAGGCTGCAGGCGGGCAGAGGGTAGCTCGCGAAGTAGCCTGAGCCTTCTTGTTATGTGGAGGCCCAGCTCAGCAGCACACATGCTGAAAAGCTTTACAGGCATGTGCCGTTGCGAATGTTGCATTCCTGGGCATGTCGGTGTTTTGACAGGGGGCCAGTGGATTGTGTTGTTCGCACAGTGCGAGAAGACGGTTTGACGGGCCTGTGGCGAGGCAACCTGAGCACGTCGCTTGGATGCAATAGGGCCATTGCCCATCTTCAGAAGTGTCGGCTGCTGAACGCCTGTGCGTGGAGCCAGGCTTATGCGAGAAGTTCCTGGCAATATGGCAGCTGCCTTGAGCAGTTGTACCTGCATTGCTTCGCCGGTATTTGATCACTGGCTTCGTCAAGGCTTGGTTCGGCGTTTATGAGGGTGTCGAGGGCCCAGAATCGAAGAAGCCATGCTCCAGATCGCGACTTTTGCTTCTGTCCCGTATCCTCAGTTGGTGGAAGGTCATGAGGATGGTGCAGACAGCCAAGCAGTACGATAAGAAGAAAGATGTTCCGCTTTTGTGGTCTGCCTTATCTGGTTCCTGTGCCGGTGCTTTGGCTGCCAGACCGATCATTGTTCCACCAAGCCAGACAACTTAGGATTCTCATCAAAACCAGACTCAGGTGTCGCATACTGGGGCGTGCCTTACCCAGCAGACACGGCTGCAGCCTTGGGCGCAAGCTTTGACAGAAAGATGCGACATGTCCTGCGCTGCTTGTGAAAGCTCCAAGGTCAAGTCCAAAATTCAGACTGATCCACGATTCTACGGGCAGTCCTTCATGACAGTTTTTCGCACTGTGCTGAGGCATTCTTCGTACATGCAGCTAGAAACTGATTTTCTGAGTCATCGACCCCTTTATCAATCCTTCGCTTCTCGTGCAGGGAAGATGGCATCTCCGGCCTTTACCGTGGTTGTGGCATCACTTGCTTCCGTGCCGTCACTAGCCGAGCATGGCGGGCTCGTCTGCTTGAAGCCCTTGAACCACATTGGTGGCTCCAAGGTTCCATCTCACGCGCTGATATTCTATGTCTACGAGATGGCAAACAGGTTTCTGCTCAAATTCTAGGAGCTGCAAGCGGCCTTGGCCGCCTCAGGGCCCGGCTGCATACGAGTTCCTGACGCTTCCGTGTACATAAGATGACGAACATCTCAGCTTGCAAAGTCCGAGCGGAGCAGATGGTAGCTCTGTTTCCCGAGTTCGTTGCGTACCTGTGGTGAAAGCAAGTTGAGTTACCTGTCTGAGCTTCCGATTAAGTTGAACATGAACGAAGAATTACCGTAAGTCTTAAGTGTTTCTACGACAGCTGCCACCCTCGAAAGTGGAGAAGCCTTTTCCGACTTGGCCACGATCTGAGCATCATCGAATCGATATTCGGATATTCGAAACACGGCGAGTTGGGCCCTCAAGACATGGTGAAAGCTCTTAGGGGCGGCAGGAGGCTGCGTAGAGGGACCACGAATTGAAAATTGAAGCGCATGTCACATCGGCAGTGACCGATATGGGACCTTGAATCATTACATCACGCCGACTACCTCTAGTGCGGCTAGGAGCGGGTTCAAGATTCAAGAGCGAGCCAGAGGGTTTGCAGACTCCATCGATAAAGCTGCGGCCCATCGTTGCTGTTGATAGCGAGCATGTCTGGCCCATAAACAAATGGTGCACATATGCATCAGACAACGAGAGTATGACTAGATCAGGATGGCTCGTGCTCCGTATCTAGCAAACTGGATTTTTAGAAAACATATCTGAATGACAGGACTTGTGTGCATGTTGCACGTATGCAGCAGCTTCTTTCTGCGTTGTGGGCTTTGAGCCGGCTCGCTTGGCGTTTTTGGTTGAGGTACGATGCCTTCAAAACGATGATGAAGGCCTATAATTTGATGAAGGATGGCCGGCTCCTCTGATGGTAGAACCGGACGATCATGTGCTTCTTGCAGGCGCCGCCGATGTTATGCCCATGAGATCTGGATCCATTCATCATGCAGCTTATGGCTTATGCATTGGAGCATGCGGCAGCTGTCCTCATCAATGCATCGTAGAACTTTATGTCAGCCCCCAGTTCATAGCCATCGAGGCGGAAGCAAGATCAATCAAAATCACAAGCATGTAAGACTGCATGGCAAGCAAGAGGCTTCCTAGCTGGACTTACTACCTTGTCGTGCCATGGCCCTCTTTTTTGGGAGGTCAGGGTGGTACGACGAGGATGAGAATGAACAGGTGCGAGGCAGTGTAACAGCATCCGAAAAAAAAGTTGGTATGCTCATTCAGGAGGAGGAGGAGGAGGATGAAGAGCGACATCCAGATCCGGAGCAAGTTCAGTGCCCACGGCCTCAATGCATTCTCCGGAAGCTTTGGCAGATGGACACATCCAGATGTGATGAACATCCAGATATGATAAATCCTAGATTTTTACAGTGGATTCTTGTAAGGAATGGCAAGTGGGTGGAGGTGTGGCCCGAACACTGGGGCATGCGCATGCATCAAATACGGGAGCTCCTCAATTCCTGCAAGGCGGGCACACGCAGCCCCAGAAACTTTCAGGGTCGTCTCGACTCGTAAAGTGTACATGTCCAGCAGGCTCCTCCGCTGGAACCATGCAAGGGTATGATTTTGTTCTGGGCATTTCCACACAATAGATTACTGCGCACTGGCGACGTGAAACGGACTTCGGACTTATGGCGGTTCAATTCTGGCTGAGCAGCTTTGCCGTGGTCAGGAGGATGTTCACTGGCACCAGAGCCATTCTGTTCGAGACATGGTGAATCAGCACTTGCTTCCTCGCACAGCTGGCGAAGGAGTTGGCCGCTCGGAGGAAGATCCGCCTGCTGGTCTCGTGATGGTTGCGGTTGTTTGCGGATCACTATGCTGCTCCGCCAAGGTTATGCTGTGAAAATCAATCGTGAGTCACCTTTGGAAGTTGATGTTCTCATATCGCACTCTTGGAACGAGAATGCGGAGGCCCGGAAGAGTGGGACTGGATGAACGCAATCCCAAAGCTTTAAAGTCATTGTCAGGAGTTCGTGGATACCCTCGAGCGGACCGTCGATCCTGAAGAAGTTCTTTTCGTTTGTGCCTTTTCAATCTACCAAAATGAGGCACAGAACGCCGAGCTTATGTACACATAGCAGCAGCTTGTTCAGCCGATCATGCCAGGACAACGCGGGACCTAGCATCGCCGAGCAGATCGGATCCTCCACGCAGCACAGCCCTTTTGGGAGGGTCTTGTCGCACATCCAGGCTGTCTTAGCTGCCTTGATCTTGTTGTTCTGCGGCAAGTCCTCTCACACTAAGTGTTGGTCGGTTGGCAGGTTACTGCGGTTTCAAATCTGCATGCGGGAAGGGTCGTACCTTTTCTACCATGGGCCAGGCTGACGTTTTCAAGATTACTTTGCTCGCACAAAAGCTGCAGATCAGTAGATACTGGAGGCCCCAATGTGTCTTTTTTTATGGCTATTTGAACAGGTGAGCGCCAGTACAGTGCCTTATGTCAAATGCTATTTTGGCTCAAACTACTGGTGTTCCCGCACACCACTTCTGTGATCGAAAACTATCCTTTCGCTCGCCTTTGCTCGTCATGGCCGCACCAGCTGCCCCCGCTGATGCTAGGACCGTTGTTGAGGAATTTGCGGCAGCAAGGGAGTTAAGGGAGATCGTGCCGCCTTCAAGGAGGCCCGCCCGGCCTCCAGCAAACAATGGCGCTTGATCTACGGGAAGATGGGTGCTTTCTGGTCCAGGACTCCAAAAGCACCTCATTTTCCGGGCCGTTTCTGTGACGAGAGGATTTCCCTCCCGGTCAGTGTCTTCACGGAATTTTCGGAGGTGAACATGCGCCTGGGCTGGTCCCATCAATTCGAAGCTTGGACATCCACGATTGAAATCCCGCCCACCCAACCCTGATGGGGGACGTTGGCTCCGCCAGCTGAGGTCCCGGACGCTCACCGGGAGCATGTGAACAAACTCTCAAATCCTTTCCAGGTTATGCTGGTGAGAAAATGCATACCATGGGTGGTGCAAGCCAAACTTGCCGAGGAGGGTCACGTCACCCTTGAGGACTTGGCGCGCGGCTGGGACACGCCGAAAGCGTGCCGCCCCAGCGCGCCCGCTGAACTTAGGTTCCAGCGAGACGAGCACGATTTCACCGAGGCCGAGTCCAAGTTCACGCCAGCGCTAAGAGCCATTGGCCCCGCTAGCGCAAGCGTCAAGGGTATAGCCTTGATGCACTCTGCGATCACAAGCAGTTCCTGGCTGATTGGGAGAAGATGCACAGCGCCGGCATTGGAGTTCCAGCGCAGTGATGCATACGTGAAGAAACAGTTTCGTCGTTGCTCTTCGACGAGGGAAACGGGATTTCTCTTCCAAGCAGATAATCTCAGCCTTTCCGGAAGAGGATGAGCGACCCTTTAAGACCAGGCGCAAGATGACGGCTGATGGATGGGACAAGGAAGGGGAGGAAGAGGAGCGGAAGAAGCCCACTACCAGGCGGCATCTGGAACGACTCCAGTCAGTTTTCAGGAACACGTTCCCCATGTGTACGGGGGGCTTCCCCCAATTCAGCCGATCAAGAAACCGGACTTGGACGAGTGGTACGACTCACGACTGGTTCTGGGGCAAAGACATAGCGGGTACGTCCCCCCCGCCTTCAGACTGGGTCCTCATGTCTGCGGAGCGCAAGGCTTGGCGTGAGGTCCACAAATTGGTCTACGCCGTTGAGTCTCATCACAGGCGACTGGTCACGAACTACCCCTGCGCGTCCACCACGCAATCTTTTCTTGGCATGTCAGTTTAAAGCGGGCAAGTTGACCCCAAGTCCCGCTTCTGTCCCCATTCCCGGTGCCCCCGAAACGGGGGGGCAATGAAGAACCCTGTGCTACATTATTGTCCTTTGCGTTTTCATTCCTTACACTACGTGTCTTTTTGTTCTGATCGCAGTGTGCTTTTGAATGACGTGGAGAGGGAGATTCGACTATCAGGCAGTCCTGACACATCAGTCTCTCGGATGCGGTGGTGGCTGTTTGTTGCATCGCCAAAATACCGCTTGATCATGATTATTTGCAGGCGCGTGGTGCAAGTGCGGGTTTCTGGTGGTGGCCACGACGCACGTTCTACATGCTGCCAGGCGACCCATCACCCGAAATTTGAGAAGTGGTATGTACTTGCGCGATAGTACGGAGCAACCTTTGGGTTCTTTTCCTAAGTAGGAGCTTCAGAAGGAACCCAGTGTGATGTGACATTCGCTGCGTCTAAGGTATGAAACTGTGACATCCGTGGCATGCAAGATTGAGCAAGTAAGGGTCGCACATACGAGCTCCAGGGACCTGCGACGTGCTGGCAGGCTTATGTCTGCTGTTGGCGCTTGAGCTCTTTATGGTATCTCAACTTCTTTGTGGCGGAGTGGCTGGAATAGAGAAGCTTTATGTCTTGGTGACATGGCTGTATGCAGGAGATGCGAGATGTTACCCATGACCTCGCGGACTGTTCACATGCGCGGCATGCATGGAGTACGCAATACTGGTTGAAATTTAAACTCATCCCAATGTCATGAGGAAGTGGCTTCTGACAAATACTGCAGCAATTGGCGGGAGGGGAGAGGCACTTGTTTGGCGAGTCACTGGGTGCCTTGGCTTACAAAGCCGTGGCTTGTGTCGGCAAATCCTTGTGTGTACAGTTTTACAATCATTTCTCTTGTGCAGTGCTGTTATTGTGTGGAGCCTAATCTCGGCCGTTTGGCTAATCAATTTTGTGAGCACAGCATTGGTTGCCAGCTGATCAATTCCATTTAATTTTGCCACTACTCTCTTCACTACCGACAGGCAGCCTAGGATTGGTTCCCAGACCGTCGTACACATTTTAGTCATCGAGTTTCCGGCAGGAAGCATCACTTTTGCCATCCGAGTCATGTGGTGCAAGGCCTATGGAACAAGGACTGCTAGTTTCACAAAGGCTCTGATAGGCTTTGCCAGGCCGCAAGGTTTGTGGGAAGCATTAGAGGCTAGGGCAAGATTGGACGCTTGAGCCAATCCCAACGAACCGTCGACCCAGACTTGAGGGACGGCGTGGGCGCCACCCTGCCTTGCGAGTCAAGGAAAGTATGCGACCTCGTTTGGTCAGAGGTGGTTGCAGGGTGAGGGGTAGTACATGCCCAGTGCCCCGAAAGCTCAATCAGGGCCACCACCATTTCCCGTGTTGTTCCTTCATCTGTGGCCGTCGCCCCCTAGAAGTCTAGATTTTCATTCTGTTTTCTATTTGGAGATTTGGGAGTAAGATTGAGGTATGAGCTGGTTCGTGCATGATTGATTCCCATGTCAACGTTGAGAGCCGGGGACAGGTCGTCGCTGACTTGGACGGATACTGTGCTGCCACCTTCCCTTCGGTGTGGAGCCTGGTGGTATTTGGCATCATTTTGGAAGTGGCCCTGCGCTGCGTGTCTCCCTGGGTCTACAGTGGCCGCGCCTCCGACAGTGTTTCAGAGAGGTTTTTTCACATATTAAGCAATATGGATCAATATGGAATTTGTTCGCATCATCTGACATGTGCTTTTGGGGCGTCATACAAATGGCGAATGCCCGAAAGTATCAAATCGTCACCCGGTTGACGGTGTTGATTGCGGAGGTATGGTGGCCGTGCCAAATTACCAAGACAATCTCTACCAGAGGCCAGGGATGGGCTAAGCACGTGCAATTTTTTCCATCCGATCGAAAGTGAGCGTGTTTTCACATACTTCTTCGAACAAGCTTGAGAGCTGACTTCGTTTCAACCTTCCCCTAGGAATCATTACATGTAAACATAGCTGGCCAACCTGTCTCTAGGGCGAAGCCCTATGTGCTCTTTCTCCGGAGGTTTAAGCCCTGCATGAAAAAGACCCTGCTACTAGCCCATGCGGTTTGAACATGTTTAAACACAATGCGTCTACACAGATGTGAGTTGCCTGTGAGACGACGAGTGAGGTCCTGGCAGGCCCTCGCAAGGCGGAGTAGGTGAACAGGTCAGGGCAGAATGTCGGGAAACTGTTGTGAACAACAGGAACTACTAAGTTGAAAAGAGAACTGACACAACCCTTTGCCAAGCCAGGTCGTCAGAAAGGATCTTTGTTTTTGGGCCGTTTGGAAAACATACAATCAGTAAAGATCTTGGTTCCTTTCTACACCTAAAGTTTGAAACGTCAAAACATGCATATTTAGAGACCTGGCCGTTAATGTGCTTAAACACGTGTCGTCTGAGCACTGAGCAGTTCAAACATCGAGTCTTGAACAGGGAGTTCGTTTAAGCCTTTTAAATTTAAACATAGGGTTCCGAACACGGGAAGATGCATAAATGTTTGTTGTTTAGCACGGGCTGGTTTAAACCGTTTAGCCGCAACCCCTCGGCCAGAGGCTGTGGTGTGTCTATGTATCTTGGCAAGTCTTCAGAATTCTTGTCAGTGCACCCACAAGCTCTGCCTCCGCCGAGCCAGAGCCTGACTGAGGAGATATTCATGGCCACTCAGCTACAGGTTTATGTCTCTTTGGCGCACACCCTGGCTCCAGCTGGCAAAGTCCATGCCCGGAACGCCGGTTGCTCCAATGCTGACGACGAGGCCTACTGCAGAGAACTCAAGCCTTGTCTCCAATCAAACACAGAGTCGTGCTGCAGTGTGTGACTGATGGCAGGCTCGGATACGAAGGGAGATTGAGTCCTTTGGAGCCAGAGTTCGTGCAAGGTGCTGCAGATAAACGGCCAATCTCGCACCCCCACCTCTTGTGCGATTGTGCACAGGTCCAAGTCAAAGCTTTTCGAGCGCTACGGCACGGACTCAGAGGAGGCTGCCGCAGAAGAGGGCTACCGGCGCGTGGATGCCTCCATCACCTGGACTACGACACGTGCGAAGCGGGCTCCTCGCTGTGGTACAGCACATACACGCACAGGAAGCACGAGGACACTTGCCAGAAGCCCCATGTGCTGCAAAGCTCAGGAATGGCTGCTGGTCATCCTTCGTATTATACTGCTGGGTACCGCGCTGCAAGGAAGCGTCACTGTCCTCTCCCTATCTCTGGGCCTCAAAAAAAGATACTTCGCTCTGGGCTCCTTGCATGGAAGTAAACCCTTCGAGTCTAGGGTGTTGTCTTGCACAGCTAAGGATAAAGATAGCACAACATCTGTTCTGTTTGTGCATCTTGCTTGCTTCTTCGAGGCTATATTTTCGCTTTCTTCTTATACATGGCTCTGATGTGGTCCATTCTGCGGCGCACTGGATGTATTGAACGCCGACACCTGCTGCTCTTAGGGATGCTGCCCTTTTTGACTGGTGTCATGCTCGTCGTGATGGACACTTGGTCTTGTTGTGACACTTTGTCTTGCATTCTTTGGTTTCATTAACTTTTGGTTGTGAATCTTGATAGCCAGGGGCAAACAATCAAGCCAGGCTGACTTGGTGGCACCCGACTTCGAAAATCACAGCATGGATGTGCCGAAGATGCAGAGTGAGAACTTGGACCCCCCACTTAGTCCAAACAATTTGTCTTTAGCACAAGCTGAGGTGGTCGCTGCGATGGGGTTCGTTTTTGTCATGTACCATGGCTGCAGAAAGATCCAAGCACTACACAGAATTCGAGGGTGACATGAATACTTTGTTGGGGAGCCAACGACATTTTTACCTCAAGCTCCATTTTGGAAGTTTGTTTTGCGGGATGTGGGCTTCTACCTCGAGACCTGGTGTCACTTGGTTTCTAAATGCATTTTGTGGCGTCTACTTTCGCATCAGTTCATGTTAGGAAAAGTCCACCAAGTGTGCCAACATTGCGGCAGATTGGCTAGGCTAGCCGCTTTGCCTAGGTTTGGCGTCTCCAGCTTGTTTCTGCCACTGACGAGGACGCGCGGAGACTGTTACTTTTGCACTCACCGTAAGCAGATGTTTACATCAACAACACTCATGGTCTTCGTACTTGTAAGAATGTGAACCAACAGTTATCGTCATGCCTCGAAGACTGTCCACCAAGTCCATCTATGGCAGGATACGGAAATTCCGCAAGAACTGGCGACCTGCATTCCTTTGCATGGTCGGTGCACTGACATGGCTCGGATTCTATGCAACTCGGCTGCATTGGAACGCCTGTGTCTCCAAGTCGATGCTGGGACCTTTTTGCAGTGTGCTGACAAGCAGCAGAACTTGTCAAAGCAGTTGCTACAATGAGAACAAGGCCGAGCAACAGCATCCAAAGTCACAGCAAACTTTGCAGGGCTGAGGATGCTCTTGCGTGTCCCAACACATTGCCAAGAATGTGTACGAGCTGCTGCTGTCAGGGTGCAAATGGGTGCAAAGTGACTTCTCATTGCTGCGGTCCTGTAAGCTTGACGATCTCAGAGTCGACCTCAGGTCTCCTATGCCATCTACTTCCGCAGACCTGCCTGGACCCACGGGCAAACATCGACATTGTGGGGGTAGCTTGGGTTTTCTTTCGAGCTTATCAAGAGCCCTATCTCCGACCTGGCGCCCTGGCACCCTGGTGCAGGAGCTTCCAGACTTTGGATGTGAACTTTGCGCCGGCTCCCGAGCTTTCGAATGGGGTTGGTGAGAGCTGTGACTTGTGGCTTATCCATGCGGTCTCTTGACCTGTCAATCCTGATCGTCTGCCCTCTTTTCCCTACCCTCTCTTCCCCACTTTCACTGCCTTTCCCGTTTTTCTGTCACTTCCCTCCCTTCCCTTCGTCCTCCGTAGTTCTGGAAGGGGCTATACCGCTAGTCCCATGCAGGCAATGAAAAATGAGGTCTAATTTCCACTCCACGGGCAGGAACATATGTTTCTATCAAGTTGGGAGATGCATAGACGTAGGGAAGCCAGTGTGACAAGATGTGACACTCGTCGCGACCCACCACTCGAGAAGCATCGAGAAGCCAGAAGTGACCATGGAGAAGTCGCAAGTTCCCCTGGGCTCATGTCTAGGTATCCGTCGCTGATGCAGACTGCAACTTTGAATTGCGGTCCGCCGCTGCTTGCATGCAGCCTCCTTGCACTTAGAGTGCATCGTCAGGGTTGAAGGCCACTTGCCCACATCCGAGGCTACATTTGGTCATTTTTGCTTGCTTGGGGAGTGCCATGGCTGCAAACCAAGTTGGTGGCGTTCATCTTTTGGCTTCTTTGGAATTGAGGTGCGAATGCAGATCGTGCACAAGGATCCAAGTGTCACTGAACACATGATGCGTGCCGTCCGCATCAGCTTCAGCTTGTGATCGGGCAGACCTGATATTCGCTGCCACCGTTGAACCGAAAACCCTGCTACGGGCAGTTTTTGTCGTTGTCTGCGGCCCTGAAGGCAAGGTGTGGTCGATCTGAGGGCGAACTCTGTCCAGGCCCTGGAGGAGGGCTTTCAAACCTTCCAGGCCATCCAATGCGGCGCCTTGGTGAAGACAGAGTTCTGACACATTCTGACTGGCAATTGCAACAAACAGAACAAATACATGTGTAGGAACCAATGCTGGCACGGCCACAGTCGTTTGCTTTTGCCTCTGCATTCCTTTGCCTTTGACCTGAGTGCAGCCAAACATCTTTCGTCAGAAATTGCCCCAAGATGCTGTGAATACGGCGGCACATCCGGAGAAAGTGACTGAAATCAGGCTGAGCAGTGGTTAGTTGACGTGCGGCTGTTCTCAACCATTTCTGCTGTAACTCTGCTGAAGCAGTTTTTGTTCTGCGAGGCAGGCATCAGTTCAACTCTTGCAGATCAAGAAACTGTTTGTTTCTGCAAACCAGATCAGACTCTGCAGTGCCTAGTCACCCTAGTCTCTTCAGCACGGCATTTGCCACCACGGCCCATTGCCAAAGCTGCAAGCCAGTTGTGCGCACTTCTAACAATCTGCCAAGTACATTCTGCAGCTCTTTGCACAAGTATTTAGTCATCATACTCATCATTCGGGAACCTTGACTCCAAGTGCAGTATGGGTTACGCCGAAGGTGCGTGCTGTGGCACTGTGGACACAGAAACTTCTGACTCGTCCATGTCGGAGTGGGACGAGGACAGCGATGTTACTAATTCAACAAGTGCATGGCCACACAGTTGCATTTAGCATCTTCCGGTTCGTCTTCCAGTTTGATTTTTCACTCTCGGATATGCAGGCTTTCCTTGAAAGTCTGTAGCGCCCTCCTGAATACTGCTTTTCAGCGACGTCCACACCGGCATATGTTCTCGTGGAGTGCCATGCACATCTGAGGTGAGGTCATTTGCTTTGACCCGCTATGTCCAAGACATGCGCTCTGGCATGGCTACCTCGTGCCCTACACGTGCATGGCAACCTGTCCGCTTGAAGAGTGGGCCGGCAGCACTGCAAGCAGGACATTGCAGAGAGCCTGCCTTATGGCCACGCAGGGCAGGAGAAGAGACGACTGTCCAGAAGATCTTGACACTGCATTGTCACATTTCGAGCACGTACAGCCGTCTCTCCTCCATGTCCCCAGCGATGTTGAGGTCGCCGGCTTTCAACACCTGTACAGAGTTGCAAGCTGCAGCTACTTTTGAGCTTCCCTCTGTGAAAGCTATGCTCCGTCAAGGGACACACTGGCCTGTCCGAAAGACTGTCTGAAAGGAGGCAGCCGTCAATAAATGGGGTGGTTTGTCTTCGAGAGGCCATTCTTTGCGCATCTTGTGCCGATGTCCTGAACAGAGGTCCTTTGCTGCATGTTTCGGCATCGCTCGTGGTCCCGGGCCGAGCATG
The DNA here is from genome assembly GCA_905221635.1 of Symbiodinium sp. CCMP2456. Taxonomy (NCBI): domain Eukaryota; class Dinophyceae; order Suessiales; family Symbiodiniaceae; genus Symbiodinium; species Symbiodinium sp. CCMP2456. Next base: position 55,399 of record CAJNDV010012781.1, read on the forward strand.
GCCCATGCTCTGAAGCTTTCTCACCTTTGAGCCTGAAGAATCTTTGGGAGCCGAGGCTGCGGTGATTTGCACCACCTGCCACATGCCCTAACCTGAGCTCCAACAGCCAAGAGTCTCCGAGAGGGTCAGTGAGTCCCGCAAGAGATGAGGCCTTTTGATGTGGTCCTGGTCGTGTACTTCCCTCAGCCGAGGGGCTGAGGGCTGCAGCTGCTGGAGGTTTCCTCAAGCACCGTTCGTCTTTCGCAGGTATCAAAGTGCACAGAGCCTCGGCTGCGATCGCCTTCGCTACATTCGGTCTGGCCCGCTGGCTTGCGCAAATGCGCTGCTGCGAGAGCCCAGAGCCAAGCAGAGCCAAGCAGAGCCAAGCCGACAGACATACTTGATATTACTTGATGTCTCGCAGAGACTCAGCTTTATGCTTTTCAGGTCCGGACCCCAAGTCTTTTTTCGCGGGTGGACACCTGCCTTCGTGCGCCTGGCTCCAGTGCCCGGGCCCCGGGCCCCGAACCTCTGCACAAATGGGAATTCCCCAAAGCCCCAAAGAAACCGCTCTCAAGGTGTGTCTTTTCCTTCTGGCTCTACGAACAGCTCCGGCGTCTGGTCGGCATCGGTTACTTGGACTGACAGCTTCGAAAAAAGTGTGACACTCAGCGGTTTGGGCGGCATATGTTACGTGGCTTACTGCAGCTTCGCAGTGGTTCACTGTGGGGTTTCGGATCTCAGGCTTCGACAAGTTGTTTATATCGATGAGCAGTGGCGAGGGTCCAGGGTCCCTTCTGCAAGTGCACAGTTCGCACACGGTTTCCCGACTCTGTGTTGAAGCTGAACGACGGGCAATGAAGCCTGAGCTCAGTCAATACCAGTGGGTAGATATGGCATGTCTTGACATCGGTGGCGCGATGGAAGGGTGTGATGTGTTATGGCATAAACTAGCTGCGCGCTTTGACTTTCATTCAGATTGTCTGTAGTGTTTGCCGTCCACACGACGCCATGGAGGCATTGCTGGGGACAACACTGTTGCATGGAACGTCGCAGGTCGCGACTTCGTCTTTGCAGGGAGGGGTCGTAGCCCTCTACTTTTCCGCTGGATGGTGCCCTCCGTGCAAAGGATTCACTCCTCAATTCCGCAAAGTGTACGAGCACGCAAAATCGAAGAATCGAGCCTTGGACGTGGTCTTTGTATCCAGCGATCGTGACGAGATCTCTTTCCGGGAGTACTTCGCCAAAATGCCGTGGCATGCACTGCCCTTTGCGGATCGCCAGCGGCAACAGCAGCTCTCTGCACACTTCGGTATCCGCGGAATTCCTTCGGTTGTCCTGCTCAACTCTTCTGGGCAGCTGCTGGATGCCAGCGCACGAGGCAAGGTCATGGAGCCTGGTTTCGTCCTGTCCCTGCCACGCTCCATCGACTTAGCGTCGGCAGCGCTGCCTGAGCCGTCGGGCGCCCTCCAGTTGCAGCTGCGGTACAAAGGGTGCGAGTATGACATCGAATGTGAGCCCAGAGTCTCGGACTTGATTGACTCGCTTTAGTCGTAGTCTCCCAGCTAGCTGCTACAAGTGGAGCCAACATACACACAGTTTGCCGGTTGTGGATTCCAAGATGCAGGTGAAGGCTGGGAAATGCTGCGCATGCAGATCTACTCCATGATTGACGTGCCATCCGAGCAGTTGAAGCTGTTTGGGTTGGGACTTGACAAAGGCCGGCATGAGCACGAGGGCTCAGATTCCCTGGTTGCAGCTGTATGTAAGCCCAAACCAAGTCTGTAAGCTTGCGTAGAATGGGCCCATGGTGCCTGGGCTGTATGTTTCAGATCCAGACTTTTTTGATTAGTAGTCATGCGGCTTAGGGAATGAGCTCTCGGGGTTGCAATCCCAAGGCGCAGGAATTTGTCTTGGACTGTGCAGCTAGGCGTAGAGCTTGGGCTTCCGGACCTGTGGCAAGGTTTTCGCTTGGGTTGGATTGAAGGTTTCGCGATCGTGGTGAGGCCTTCTGATATGCTACTCAGGGACTGCAAAATAGTTACAAAATATGAGGCATGCAGATGCATCTGCCACAGACCACTCGTTGATTCTGGGCATGCGCGTGCAGCGGGAAGTTTAATGCTCGGGGTTCTTCTTGCCGAATGGATGTCCCGCGGCCAACCAGTGTCGTTCACGGACTGCCCTTGGGAGGCGAAGGTTCGGTTTGCGACTGGCGAGGCAGAAGTCCACAGCGCTTTTGCCTTCCTGCTTGCTGCTCCGGGTATGCTGGCTTCTGCCGATCATGCCATGCAGCTTCAGCAACTCCAAATGCTGGTTTCTGCCGATCACGGCCTTAAGCCACATCCGTCTGTAGAAAGCAAGGCTCCGCAACATCGCTGACTCCACTAGGTATCTATACATATGTTCAATGGCTTTTGTGACCGCAGGGGTTATGGTGCCGAGCTTGCATCAGTCTCAATGTCATCTGCTATCCAGGGCTCGGTTTGCTCGGGATCAACGGAAAGCGCCAGATCATGTCCGTGCTTCGTGAACTGATGCAGGTGTTGCGGCAAAATCACTCCCACACGCAAATCTCGACCCATCGTTTCCAATCCAGAATGCACTCCAGCCAAAGAGCGGTTGTGCTGTAGGCGAACTGCAACGACATGTCGACAGAGACAATAGATACGCACGGCCTGTGATGACCCTGAAGGTCAATTGGATGAGTCCGTCCCTCTACCGCGGGCCTTGGCGAGGGGCATTGCGGCGCAGAAGAATTCGGGTCTCCAACTGGCCAAGGCGGGATTCAACCTGTCGGGGTGTCAGCTGAGCATCATAACCACTCCTTGAGTGGTGAGAGAGCCACACATAAACCAACATATCTACAAGGTACTTAAGCTCCTTGCAACACAGCCCTAGCTCTCCGTTGGTAGCCCTTGGAGGTGCCATTAGAAGCAAGACGAGCCTCCTCGAGTCACGATGACGATAAGCCAGGGCAAAGGCATCACACTGGATGCTTGGATCAGAGGGCTGCGCGGGATGGGGGAGCCGCTGACCTGTACATGGCGCTATGTTATGTGTTTTGAGCAGAGGAACCTTGGACTCCGCCAGCGCTTGGTGTTCCAAGCGCGAAGACTGCAGTCCCTGGTACCAGTTGGACCTGGGAGAGGTCGGGAATGTTGCTGGAGTGCTCTTGGCTGCACGCGCCGGCCTCGGTGCTCGCTGCATGCCTCGATCTTTCGAGGATCTGAAGCAGCCTTTCGTTCGTTGATGCGCCTGAGGCGTGGATTGTGGCCAATGGGTCACAAGGCTGGCAAGTGTGGCTTATTGGTGTCTTCAGTGGTCGTTTCGCGAGAGTTTTGCAGGTTCCGGGTTGAGCTGGCTGATTCTGAGGACCGGCTTGGAAGCCTTCGGCAAGCGTTCAGAATCGCTTTCGCAGGATGGGCCCTGGTCTGCGGCTGACGATGGCAGGGAGTTCGATGGGCCAAGTACTCGGATCTTCGGACCGAGCTGGGAACATCTGGCACCTTGTTCTTGTCTCTGAGGCCAAGCTACGCACTCCCCGTACGTGCGGTCTTTCAAAACGGCACATGGCCAAGGAGTGAAATGTCCAACACCTCGTACATGATTGACTGATGTCGGCTAGTGTCGTGCTGCTACTCGCAGTGATCCTGGCGAGTAGACTTGTTCCCTATATAATGCTTTGTAAAGGCTACGCCTCTTTCACTAATGGTAACGAATGGCCTGCAACCAAAGCTGCGTATCATCATTGGAAAAAGCAAACTCTCGGCAAATCAGTTCGTCAAAGACTTATGACAGCAGGCGGTCTTGACAAAACTCTGCAAACATGTCAATACCGTGGCGTTTGCTGGCTAAACCAGACTGAGGCTCACAGCTTGCCCGCTTCGTTCGAATCCTGCCGTTAAGTTGGCGTCTCAGGCTTCCCTGTCGGTTACTGTTACTGAAGCACAGAGATAAGCACACGGAGGTCACCGGAACCATTGCTCTCTCCGTGCAGATGTGCTGCTGGAGCGGGGAAGGGCTCAAAGTGCTGAGTGTTGAGTGGTCCGATCTTGCAAGCTGGTGTCGTCTCAGTATGAGTGGCCGCTGGCAGCGAATGCAGGCTACAGGAGAACCGGACAAACCGCCCGTAATTGCCTCTTGGGTGTTCATTGGACCGTTGCGACCTGGAGGGCTCTCGTTTCCCCCGTCGCGAAAGCTCTTTAATCCTTTCCGAGGTCGCTCTGGGAAACTTCAGTGCAGGAGACCCATTCGAATCCGAGACGCCCGAGGCCGCGAATTCTTCCTTCACCCGCGACTCCGCATGAAATCGCGGAGAGACCTGGTCGAGGTGCCGATGGATGCGATGATGGAGGAGCAGCACCTGGTCCCGGGCTCGATGCACGAGCAAAGACGCGAAGAAATGAGTGGAGAGAACTATGTCCTGAGGCGATGTTGCAGGCCAAGCTGAGCTCACTGCCACCCAAACTCCAGAATCAGGCCTTCAGCATCCTTCAGCCACAGATCCTGCCTGTCGCACGCCGTCGAAGCAAGCGAGCAGGTCGGATCCCTGGCCACAGTGCAGGGATATGAGATGAAGTCGCTACAGCGACAGGCGCATCCGTCCCGCCTGCCGTGTGATCTTCGCGACAAATGCGGCTACCATCCGTGCTTGCTGTGTGCTCCATACGAGCTGCGGCTGGCGTGCTGCGGGAGGCGCTGGACGAGATTCCTGTGCTTGGCCTCGATGCCGCCGTGAATCCGAGCGAGAGTCCTGACCTTGACAATGCCGACAGTACTATAGTTACTAAAGAAGCAAGAGACCGAGTCCAGGCTACGAGATCTCCTTCATGAGGATGTGCGGAGCCTAAATGTTATGGTACGTGATAGTCGGAGCTCAGACTTGAACGACTTCTGTGGGGTAAGCTTTCCCATGACCGGTAGATGAAGTTCGCGGACATTGCCGAGCACTAGAATGGAAGCCAAGCGTGGACACCCTTGCGCTAGACCGCTAGACCTCAGGATGCACATCCTAGCGAGCATAGAATCCTCCTTAGGCGCAGATCCTAGGGCTTTAGGGGTCTCAGCTGCAGGGAGCCAATGGCGATTTTGGAATAGGGTGTGCTGCATTTTGTAAAAAAACATGGCGCACATGCGGAATAGCAAGCGCTCGCTCTGCCGCAGCTGTGAGCCTTTAGACTCTCCAGCCGTCATGGTTGTAGACACCGCATTCTATCTTTTGCAGACTATTCGGTTGCTGGACCTATCGGACTTCTCTGACTCCTGTTCTAGCACAAACTTGAGCAATGCAGGGCCGTCGATCGAGGGCAGTGTTTGCAACGCTGGCCTTTGTTTTCGGCGCTGCCGGCGTCAACTTTGCATCTGTGTCAGAGGATGGCTCGATGCTCAGGCCCGGCCACCGGACGGTATCTCCAAAGAAGCATGTGGGGGGGGGGGGGGTGCATGCAGGTGTGCATCCGTGCAGCGTTGTATTCGATTTGTGAAAGTGTGCGCGTCATTTCAGGCAATTCGCCGGAATTCGATTCGGATCGCGATCAGCCTTGAAGACGCGAATGCAGGATTTTGCGAGGCAAGCCGAGCAGTGTCAGTGTGCTGTCAGTGTGCCAAGTCACGTCGCGCGCCATGGATCTAGCACTGTGGTGCCTTTCTATTCCTGTTCCCACCAGTCAGTGAGGCAAGAGCTCCTCCTCCTTGATCACAGTCCGCAGTCTGTCCTCTCATCGGACAAGACGAAGCCTCAGGGTGCAGATCTCTTTGGCTCATGTGATGGGTCATGATGGGTCTTTTTTGTGGCCACCTTGTCGAAGCTGATAAGCATTCGCGGTTCCACCCAAGCAAAACCAAGCTCCTAAGGCTCCGCAGTGGTGCTGCTTGTGCTTTGCTGGTAGCAGGAGGCCTTGTTTCAGGGTGTAGGGGCAGTTCTGTGGTTCAGCTCGTATGGGATCGAAGTTGAAGCTCTGCCGTAGGACAAATCCTGTGCCCGGTACGATTGTGTCCCGTGAAGTTGTGCACCCGGAGCCAGTTCGGAATATGAGCGAATGTTCTTTTGGAGCTTAGCCACCAGCCGGCAACATGGATGAAATGCGACCAGGTCTGTGGCTTCTGCGCGTGTCCTTGCGGCACTCGTGAAGCCTCACTGGATAGTTTCAGGGCTGACATCGTGGGACATCTCGTTCTGTTACGGAATGGTTCATCTTATTTCCATCTCTGAAGGCTCTGCTGATTGTGCTAACGTTTGCCATGTGAAGCGATTGGAACTGCATCTGAAACTTCAGTCGTAGTGTCGTGTGACATGATGTGAGTCTGAGGTTGCCACAGGCCAGACTTTGCGATTGGCAGTTCTTCCACGCGACAGTCAGAACCATTGATTGATGGGTGAATATGAGATTTCTGCTGAAGTTACCGTTGTTTTTTTGTTGTTGTTGTAGCCGCCACGCATCACAGAAGGCAGTGTAGCACTGCTAATCAGGCTGCGGGTGCCAACTCTAGAGGCTCGCAGCAAGCTCCCTTTGTAAGGGTTATCCGCTCGACCGAGCCATTGAGTTCGCCGCGGCCAAGCGCCTCTGTGATCTGCCGGGTCCCAATTCCCTCTCGGAGCACGCTGACACAGCGAAAACAGAAGTAAGCGGTAGGGTCTTCACTTGTCCGCGGGGTGAAAGGAGCATCGTCTTGCTCAGGCTTGGCTTTGCAAAACAAGTGGATGGCGACACCGCCTTTGCACCATTCGGTTCAAAGCATACACAAGAGAGCCTTTAGGAAGGCAGTCGGGTTTATTGCACGCAGTCGAGTCAGGACTACAGGCACGGGTCCCTCACACCAGGGTAGCTAAGGAAGAGTGGCTTGGAGCCTCCGCCAGCACCGACCTCCACCTACACGGCCCCCCCAACGCAGGCCTTTGAAAAGAGCACCAGAGGGGGCAGGTCTGCAGCCGTTGTCTGAGACAAAGACGTGGCTGCATACCAGTGCCCAGCGCACTTGTGATGTGCTCGCACTTCAGGAAACGCGCTGGCACGAGACCGCGGAATTTGAGCTCTGCCAAGAAAGGAGCCGCAAGAGCTTCTAAGGGCAAAGTTAACGCTCGGCAACGCGGAGGCCAGCCCGACCCTGCACCGCAGGACGGTCAGGAACGGGCCTCGACCGTCGACGCCAGGATGAACGGTGCTAACTGGAAGTTCCTTGTTCGTGTCCGGATCGTGGTTCCGGGCGGCTCATCAGCCGATGGTCGCGCTGACTGCCCATCTTTATACCCAGTCGGGTATGTCCCGGACCGATACCACTTATTTGCACATCGGCAGTGAAGCCTTCGGTCAAAGGCTTCGAGGCAACGATGACGGAGCCTTCACCATCGAAGGCTCTTCCTGGTCTGAGAGCCATCGCCCAGTGCTGAATTTTGGAAAGCTTTCTCGCAGAGGCACCGCTTCCGCCACTCCGCCACCCCCCCTTGCATACCAGACCGGGTTGTCCCACCGGGGCCCGGGCTGCTGCACTACCGGATCCAACGCTCTGACCTTGAACCCGAGTCATTGGAGCCAGCCGTCCAACCGGCATCGGTGGCGGCCGTTCCTCAACTTCGGGGTCCATTCAGCTCGGGGGCACCCTCCACAACGCCTATCTCAACCCTCGAGGCTAACCACGCCGGAGTGGGCCGCCGTTGCTGAGGCTAGCTGATACACCCTGATCCCTAGTAAGCCTCTTTTCTTAAGGTTCCCCTTTCGGTTGCAGCCGTGGCCATAGATTCACTGAAGTGCAAAAAGCCAATCGAAGTCGCTTTAGACATACTAACAAAGCGACACGGAGGGGCAACGCCCTATCCGGTGGCAGCGGCACCGCCCCAGGCACGGCCCCCTCATCTTTCAGCAACCGACATGAGCCTGTAGCTGCCCGGATAACATAATGCCTGCCATAAAACTGGTCATTTATCGCGTGCTCGCACGTCAAGCTTCGCGTGCATGTTACTTTCGGAAGCCGTTTGGCCTGCTGAGTAGCCCTTCTGCTACTTCAGAAAGTGGAGAGTTTAGTGGAGAGAATCGGCAGAAAGGATGGAAGGGCGATGCTGCTGCCTCCAAGCAGGCAGAATCGGATGGACTTCTTCGAGCAACTGCCTGAGGTCTTGTGTGTGTCCAAACAGCCCAGGGCACCACCCAAGGGACGATGGGAGGCACCACCTCGAGCTCCGCCGCACCGCCTTGCAATTGAGTATGCTGCTCCACTATGGAGAGGGCGCAAGAGCATCTCCACGACGCCGTTCAGAGACATCTCATGGTCATGGCGCTTGTGGAACTGTGGCCACAGTCCTACGGAGGCCTTGACAATGCCACTGTTACAGAGCTTGTGCGCATCACCATCAACGTCCTTTTAGCTACTCGGGACTGCCTGGCGTGTGCCTTTTGCGGCAGCAAGAGTGCTGGACAACCGATCCTTTTCCACACGGAGCAGGGACTTGGGGAGCACTACAACAGGAGGAGGCCACACCACCGCCACGCCGCGTGAGCCAGCAGATCCACCTCGGGCCAAGGCACCGACCCCCCATGCCAACACCTCCCACGCCACCTGCACTACCGCCATCTATGGCTGAGATGTGTGCTGCCCAGGACTTTGGTCCTCAAAAACCCACAAAGCGATCCTCGCCAAGCGTCACGTGGGAGGTCCTACTCTCAGGACGAGTGGTGGTGGCTGCAACGGGTGTCACCATTGCCACAACCGTCCCGGTCCGGGACCTTAGCGGCGCATCTGACACGGTGTTGCCGAAACCTACGTACTGGGTCGGCGGTCTTCATCCCATGTTGACAAAGGGTATGCGACTCTTTTGAGGAACGCCGAGTTAATCCCGAAGACTTCCAGCCCTTTGCCTTGGCCTTCCAGACCATTTACAATGCCTGTTTGGCCAAGGTCCACAATCCCTCCCGGTGCATCATCCAGTATGCCACGCATGACCGGTCGGCCAGTTTGAAGCTCACCCATGGGGATACGATCATGTCCCAGGGGCCTTACAACGCTCCCAGAGCAACCCCTTTAGTTGGACAAACCATTGCGCGAAATTCTGCAGGCTTGTTTGGCTTGGAAAAGGACCGGTGCGTTTTTAGCCTTCGCACTTTCGGGTTTGACCGACTCCAAGTCGTGCCTCCAAGCCGACGGCATCCGTTGCCCGACCATCAAGCGTGGGGAGCACCCAGCACATGACACATCCTCGGTCAAAGATTTGGGTGATGGTGGTGCGGAGAGCTGTTCCGCTGCAAACCTTCAGTTTTGTTGTTTGTGCTGGTGTTGTGTGCTTCGGGCAGGGCAGGTGCTGTTCGTTCTTGCTCTCAAGCTCAGTCATAGTGTGGACATGCGATGCGTGTTGGCTCAAGGCCAAAACGGAGGTCTGGTTTGTCGACCTCAGAGTGTGAGGTGTGCCCAGCGTAGCTGGGCGTGTTTTGCTCATGATGATGTTTGTCGTATCGATGCTGATGGCAATTTTGTAAGTTAAAGCCTGCACCTCTGAAACCCCGTTTTTCCGAAACCAGTCTTTGTTGGCCAGGCCACCTGGAGTGCTGGGCGGCATCGGTTGGCTCCTGTCTGTCCCTGAAATCTGTGGCAGCAGCGTCACCGTTGATGGCGGCCGGCTGCGGAGCAGGCGAACGGCCGATTGGGGTGAAGTAGTGCGAGGCTATGTGAGGTGACCATCTTGAGCTCAGAAGCCCGAGCGAGGTGCTGGGGCGCTTCACACCTTGTCGGGCCCCGACCACCTTGCAGCTCTGGCACCCCTTGCCCTTAGAGTGCGAAAGGGGCCAGGAGCGGCCTTTCGGACAGGCTCGAAGCCCAAGAAGCCCAAGACCTAGATGGTTCCGCATGTTGGTACAAGCCGCGAGGCATGTTTTGGGGCTCTGGCCATGTTGCTGGGCAGATTCTCCTTGGGAACCTCAGGGGCAATTAGCATGCTGCAAGTAGCTGTGACGAGCTGGAGTCAGCAGCGCGAGTTGCGGCAGCACAGGTCTGGCCTTCTTCTGCTGAGCCGCAGTCCTCTCTTCCGATTCGTGAACGCTTTTCAATTCGGCGGGCTCGCAGAGCAGCTGGCGACCCTCGCAGTTGGATTCGTGCTCATGACTGGCAATTTGGTTGTCTTCGTGGCCTTGAGAAATTTTTGGGATTCTGAATGGCCAAAGCGCTTGATCTGCGCAGGACGATTGGTGCTCTGGGCATCAAGGAATCACGAGACACTTGCCTCGTGCAGACATAATGAGCGTTGCCGAGTGGTGCACTGTTGGTGCGCGGGTATGAAGCTGTACGAGGTCTGTTGATCAACGCCAAATGTCGCTGCTCTGAGTGCTTTGGTCAGGAATGGGATGAGGACCAGAATCCGGAAAGCGCCCACACCAGTTTCAGCTGGAAGACTTTCGGAACTGGAATGCTTTCTGGGATGCCGCTCGGCTAGAATCATTGAAGGCTAGCTTTTTGTCTAAAGCGGTCAAGCACGATTCGAGAACAGACCGCAATTCAAGCATGCGCGATTCAGACACACAGGATTCAGGCACGCGCGATTCCATCGTTCACGATCCTGTTTCCAGCATTGAGTTGGCGATACTCACGCAATGCGATCAAAGAGGTTTGGGGTACGTGAGGTTTGCGGATTTGGGGGTTTATGTTTTTTCGGTGTTTTGTTTACATGGTTTTCAGGGTTTGGTTTTCAGGATTCAAGATATTCGGGTTTAAGCATTTACGGTTAATGTTGTGGTTTTTAGGCGGGTCAAGGGTTGAGGCTTTGCTTATACGGTCGTAGGGTTTAGGATCTTGGGTGCAAGGTTTAAGCCTTCCAGGTTCGTTCGTATCTGTATGCCTAGGGCTCTCCACCCCCTGCACGAACCGGCGCAATTTTCCGGCTCCGCGGTTCCAGCGCGTGAATACAGCTTCACATTTAAAGGCTTCTGAACAGGAGAGTGTATATACGATGGACTGATTTTAGTTCATTTCTGACGTCGTTGTGCAACGCCTGTAGGCCTACCGTTAGTCGAAATGCTACATGTCTTCGTGACCTTCTGCTCAGTTGCATGTACAGGAGCCAGTCATCCACATTTCATCTTTGTGTTTCCCAGCTTAAATATCAGTCAGCACTCGATGCCTCAAGGCATCCAGATGCACTTCTGCTCTGCTTGCCAGCGCTGACTCTTCCCACTCAGGTGCTTGCCTCAGAAACAGTAAGAAGCGAGTGACCAGCACAGGTAGGTTCCCTTGCTGTCCCTTTCCATGTTGCTAAGTCGGCCGGGCTTATCTTCCTGACTTCCTTTGGCGCGGGCTCGATGTTGGCCATGGGAGGCTTGCATGTATGGGATCCGGAAATGACCCCACAAGCCCGAAGCCACGGTCACGTCCTGTTGCAGGCTACACCGCCGCACTGAGGGCAGCCTGCCGAAGCCTAGGCCATCAGGAAAGTCGTGCTAGATGTGCACATGTCGGCAAATCTGCCCCTGTGCAGGCGAGGAGAGCGTGCGCAAGGTCTCCATCCTGGCCTCAGTCATGGCGCTAACACTTGGCGTGGGAGTGTGTGCTTCGAGCGTGGGGCTGCTGGGGTTCAAGGTCTAGGAGTCCACCTGGACTGGAGAGAGCCTGAAGTTGTTTACATTTGGGAGCTCGGTCTAGGGTCCGTGCTGTGCAAGGCCGCAGAGCACCCTGCAAAGAGAGGAGGATCGACCAAAACAGTGTGATTCTCCTCGGAAGGTGTGTCTCATGCATGGCAAATTCACTGTCTGCCAGATTTGTAAGGAGCAGAAGTTGTAATTCTGCAAGCTGACCTGAACCGGCAGAGAAACGACCCATGGCTCAGCACAGGAAGGGCATCATCATCGGAAGCTTGACGACACAACAAAAGCCTGTCGACAGATCAGCTTCGTGGCAATTTTGCTGAGCTCTGTAACAACTATAGCTATCGCATGGTGCTGTACAGTTCCAGATGCAGCTGCGGCAAAGCACAGCAAAAGCGAGCATTTCAACTGTTCGGCACACTCCCACTTGAAGGAAGTGTCTTTCTGCTGTCCTTCTGAGGCTGGTGCGTTGGTTTAAGCATGAGTTCTTCAGCTGGACGAATGCACCCAGGTATCTGCCAGCAAATTGCAGCCTCTCTCTCTTTCTCTCTCACTCTCTGTCCCGCTCTCTGTCGCTGTCTCGGCTTGCAGGTGCGAGCACTGCGGCTCAACTGAGACAAAAACAGTGGGTCGCGCCGACCCGACACCCGAGGAGCGGAGTCCTGCAAAGCTTCACCAAGCTTGCCCGACTCTCCATATCGCAACGTCGCGCAGGAGAAGCACTTCAAGGCCAACACTGTTGAACTGGCAGAATGTTCGAAGTGCGGCGGGCAAACGCGATTTCCTCGCTGGATTCCTAGCCAGGGGACATTGCTGCAGTCTGTTTTCAGGGCAGCCTGGGAACGATGACATGTCTTTGACAGTTTGGTAAGGCTACAACGATCCAGCAAAGTTGCTTCAGACCCGAACGGGGCGCTGTGGTGAGTGGGCCAACTGCTTTACGCTCGTATGCCGTTCGCTCGGCCCGCTTCTCAGCCGTTGGAGCATCCGCAGCTCGTATGCTTCAGGTCCTTCAGGTCCTTCTCTTGTGAGACCTCTGTACAAGGCTACGAAGCTCGACATGTGCATGACTGGACAGACCATGTTTGGACCGAAGTCTTCTCGGACTCCAAACAAAGGTCGGGGTCATTGAATTGAAGGTCACCGCAGGTTCTGCGGATGTGCGCTCAGATCTTGCAGGTGGTTACATGTCGATTCTTGTGAAGCGGCACTGGACTCCCCCCTCATGTACGAGAACCCCAGCAGCACTAATGACTGCTTCAGGCCCTGGATCAATGACAAGCGGGGGGGGGGCGTCCTTGCCATGCCTGAGGAAGGGCTGGGGGAAGAAGCTGACGTACTGCATCGGCTTCGCTCGAGATCACGTGGTGGATGTGACCAGGCGATATACGCAAAGCTTCGAGGTGCGTCCATGCATGCCTATGCTGTTCAGGGCTTTTGAACTCGTCATAGCCGTTGCTGGGCCAGACCGTAGGAGTTGCTCCCCCGGCGGACACAGTGCGCAGAAGAGGTGCTGGCGTTTTGTTCAACAGTTGCGTGGCGATTGTGTTCAGCTGTTAAACTGCTTCCCATTTGTTTGGAGGAGTTGAAGAAAGCTGTGAGCGCCATCGACGAGTTTGCCTTGGATCGATCGTTAGTGCCGCAGCTCTGAACGAAATTTACACGGCTGAGCCTCGTTGCGCGAAACTGCTTGTTCGTGTCGTGTTAAGGTACCCCGAGACTGCGGCTGCTGCACGCCGCGCTCTGCTATCTGCGAGGGCTGATGCCGAAGCACAGGAGACAACACACGTCGCCACAAAGGCGGAGGAGGCCGCTTGTTGGAGCCTGGGGTGGTTTGGGGGCTGGGCTGGGGCTGTAGGCAGTCTAAAGGGACATCCATGAATCAAATCTTGTTCTAGGTCGGGCGGACCAGTGGGGATGCTGCTTGGCGCGCTCAGAGGGGCGAGCTCGGAGCCAACGACGCGGCAAAGCAGAAGGCGCGGGGGAGTTCTTGTGCAGTTTATAGCAGAAGTCATGGTGGGACGAAGCCAGGTAAATTGACACATTGAGCAAACGGTAGCAAGGCGCCAGAAGGAAGAGAATCGCGGGTTCTCACAAACGATGAAAGAGTAAGCGTAAAAACTCTGCAGCAAGTCTCGGGAAAGGCAGGACACAGGGAGAAGTCTGGAGCAAAGGGTGCCGGGAGAACACTGGGTATGCGACAGCTAAAATCGAGGGTTTCGAAGGCACCTGTCGCAGCTTCGCAGCTGAGCTGGACAGGGAAGTTGCTTTGCGACTGGCGGTCGTCTGAGCTGCTGAGGCCCTTGATTGCTCCGAAACGGGCTTGGAACAAGCCGTTGCCTCAGTTCTCGTTTGGGGACCCGAGGTCCAAGCGGAATGTCCCAATTTCCTTATGCCTTCCAGGCAGGCACATCCCGCCCCTCGACGGGGTACAAAGGCCAGGGCCGTTCCCACGGGATGTCCTGAGTCCTGGTCTACGAGAAGACGACAAGCTCTGGGTCGCATTTTTGAGCCATGAGACTCTCACTTCGACTCACTTCGACTCTCGAGTGTCCAAGCAGTCCGGCAGGTGCCGAGGACGCGCAGGCAGCGCTGCGCGCGAGGCGGGGCTCGCGGTGCTCGCTGGGCACATGCCGGGAAGTTGCACAGATCCGGCCTCGAGCAGCTTTCGACTTTTCTTTCCCGCAGGGTGGCCAAGCTCATGGCCACAGGGCTTTCGGCGAACGATGCCTTGTTGAAGGCGCGAAGATGTCTCCCAGCGTACTTCATTGATTTTCGCTTCCAACTGCGCCAAGGTGCTGGAGGAGGCTAAGCAGAAGGCTTAACGAGCAATAACGGAAAAATGGCGTGCTGTCTTGAGTTGCGCGCGGGCTTTGTCGAATCTGTTTCGAAGCCGCGAAGCATAGCCCACTTTCCCAACTCATTTGCTAAGACATAAAGGATAGGAAGGACTAATCAAAAAGTGCCTTGTCACGCAGCTGCGTGACAAACCCAGCATGTAACTCTTCAACTTTCAAGCCAAATCCGTGCTTCTTTCGCTTTCCTTTTTGTTGTCATCAGCCGTTCGAGCCTCGACTTAAAGTCGTGCGAGCAGTTGCGCATGCTGCGTCCACATGGCCGTGTAGAGTCGAGTGGTGCCTGCGTCGTGGAGTCAACTACATTTAATGAATTCCCGCCCTTTACACAGTATCTTTGGAAGTTGTAGACTGCTCAATGGCAGAGCTGGGCATTGTCCCAGAGGTTTCGCACACCTTGGCCCCGACATGTGAGGCAGCAACGCTATAGTCGTAGCCATAGTGGGCCCCTCTGAACGTTGACACCCGGTATAGTGTATAGGAACGAACTCGCTCAAGAATCGAGAAAAATGTGATTTATGCAGCGACCGAGTGTTGTCGAAGAGTCGGACGATGAAGAGTACTAACATGCAGGAAGGACTCTCCTTTTTTGAGGTTCTGGTGCAACTTCGTTTCCAGCAGCTCTGCATCAAAAACCGGGACGGGGCTTGACCGAAAGGATGGTTGTCCGAGCCGTCGATTTGGCGACGTGCTACGTGGAAGTGGTTGGGCAGAGGATCTATCGTGCTCTCGTGCTCAGCTCGGACAGACGCCTCTGCAAAGCTTCTCGTAGGCTTCTCGCGACTTCCAGCAGCGCAACCAAGACCCATTTCTGTACGTATGTACGTATGTATGTATACGAATATAAATACAAATCACACCCCTCTCCCCCCACCTCATGGTATCCTCGCCCCCTGCACCCCCGACCCCCCTGTGGGGTGGGGCTTGTGGTGATACCCTTCCCCCGCGGCATCCCCCGCCCCTATGGTTACGTTGTTGTGGCGGGGTCTGCACCCCCCTTAGCTGAGGCTTTGGTTGGCCTGAATTGGAGTACTCAACACGTGTAACACACCTCTTGTCACGATTAGTGACTCAACTGCTGTTGCGGTTACTCTTTATCTTGCTTCTGGCTGTGGCACCGGTGTTACTGCTTATGATGTTGTGCCGCTCTCGACGGCGACGCGAGTCGACAATCGGATCACCTTTGACATCATGCTCACCATCAAAAGAACATCTGCATCTGCCAAAATCACCATCGCCTCATAGTCAAGCATTGTAATTCATGTCTGATGGCGGGAAACTACTGCGCAGATTGCCGCTTTCCGCACATGCCAGGGGTGGGGTACCATAGGGGGTGGGGGCAGGGCAGAGGGTAGGGTGCCACAACGCGTTTGCGGGGGGATACTATGAGGGGTGGGGGTAGGGGCCCGGGACCCGAGATCATATATGCATGCATGCTACCTGCACTGACACGGCGACGCGACGCGGCACCACATGGTGCAGTGTCAGCCAGAGTGAGTGAGTGTGTGCGCGTGTGCACGTGCGTGTGTTTGTGTGTGTGTGTGTGTGTCTGTGGGAGTTTACGGCTTAGCGTTCGGGTTGCCGCTGTACGTCTTTGGTGCTTTGTCTTTGCACTGCATGTGCTGACAGACGCCAAACTCCCAGCGGTACAGAAGCTGATTCCAGAGGCACTGCTGTAGGAAATGCCGCGTGCAATTGGAGTCACTTGCGTCTGCCCTGTTGGGCTGTGTGCAACGGGAAGTGACCTGCACAACAAGTAGCAGGCGTTTGAGTTGGTGTGGTGGCCTAAACTGATTTGTCGCAGTTGGTGCGGTACCATCGAAGACATTTCGGCCCAAACGGTCAAGTTCCGGCGAAAGGGACAATTCTTATGGCCAAAGGAATTTATGTCCTGCTTTCCCGCCAGACTACTGAAGCCTTTCCAGCACCTATAGTCGCTTTCTCACTTCCGCGCCACGACCGACTTAGATTTCTCTACCAGCATCGCGGGCCATGGCAGATTTCTGGCTGTTAGGGGGCCCTCACCAAGTGCAGCCAGGGACCTTGTCCGGGCCGCTGTCAGGGCGAAGCTTTCCTGGGCTGCAGGGCCAGATGCCAATGACCCAAATGCAGGGTCCGTGCCAGCACAGTCAGGCATCTGAGGGGTACTACACCCCAGCACCCCAGCTGTCCCACAGACACTTGGATCAGCTGTCCGCTGCATTGTCTGATCAGGCATTGCACCAGCACATGCAGATTCCCCTCAACATGCAAGACTTGCAGCCGCAGCATGTGCAGCAGGTGCCACATCACATGTAAGCCACTTCAACTGTGCTTGAAGTTGCCCAAGTCCCTGAGGTCGTGCAGCAGCAGATACAGGTCCAACGCCTGGAGCAGATGGTCCACCAGCTTCAGGTCTCGGGCCTGTCGCAATCCTCCAGCTTTCGGCCCGAGCAGTCCGCTCCGGAGCGGTCAGATCAACAACCTCATGCCGCGCTCCCGTTTGAATCACGTTCGAGCCAGCCAAACTCAGCCACAGTCGTGGACGTGCTGACCCTCGCGACTGTGCGGGTCCGGTCGCCCGGGGTGAGAGTGATAGAGATCGAGAGAACGCACCGGTGCTGAGTAACGGATTTTTGTCAGCTCCCTGACAGGCATTCTTCCCGATGTCTGTGGCGGAGAACCTGTCTGCCGATGCAGCTGCAAGAGCGTTCCAGCGGTTCGGAGAAGTGGTTGGCTTAGACATGCGCCCTAGACTTGCAAGAAGAAAAAGAGATTATGTTTTCGAGTCGAAGCTTTCGAGTTTTCCGTGCTTTTGTGTGACAGGCAAAACTGCAAAGGCAAGGGTGAAGTCATCGTGACCTTCTCGGAGCCCAAAGCAGCACAGCAACTCCTTATGGCTTTGACGCCGGAGCTCCACGGGGCTGAAAGACTTTCGGGAGGGTGTGAAAGGCGGGCTGTTTGCTCCTCGGCTCCCTCAATCTGCCCGTGACTCTTGTCGTGCTTTCAACGGCAAGCTCCGGGATCCCCCAAGAAGTGCACTTAACAGCTTGCTCTTGGAGGAGAGAGTTCTGGACTTCACCAACGAATTCGCGCCACCCACGGTGGAGCGGACCAACGAGATCCTTGAATCTGCTAAATCAAGCACCAACGAGCTGCTAAGTCGCACAGAGTTCGCATAAACACCCGAGTTTTTATGGGAAAGGTAAGGCCCGGGGCTTTGCTTTTGGGACCTGCCTCCACAGCTTGAAGATTAGTTCTGGGTGCTGGAGTTGACTATTTAGGAAGTTGTCCGCCATCAGCAGCTCTCCAATTGAGCACCGGCTGTCTCGGCTTCGACACTTTTTCGAGCTTTTTTTCAGGCGGCCGGATAAACGTGGCAAGGTCCTCACAGAACCCATTTCCAAAGTAGCAGATGGAGGATGAATCAAGAAAATCGTTCCTGCGTGACAAGGCAGTCGTCTACAAGCCCATCTGTCGAAGACATAGGCCCTTCCTTTCGACGCCTGCAGGGTTCAGGGTAGAGCTAAGGCAAGTCAATCTTTGCTGCCTCCGCATGCCAGCAAGAACCTTGTGCAACCCAGATCCATTTTCACATTTTCGCAGGTGTTTTGAGAACGAACTTGGCCGCAGCTCGACCTGAGGGTATGTCTCAACTTCATTTTCCATTGGAAGAGTCCGATTGCTCGCTTTCGGGGTTCACACACTGGCCAGATTGCCATGTTGAGTTTGTAGTACGTGTCGCCAAGGGATGCTGTATCATGTTGCGGTGGCTTGGATTGTGCTTGTTGCCTCCAGCTGTTGCCTCAAGGCACCCACTCCGTCAGCAGGCCGGGAGTTGTGGCGTTCGCGTGGAAATACCCTCCAGAACCCTTACCCCTCCGACCTCCGAAGGAGAAGTGCCGGTACCGGACTATGCAACACTCCTGGCGCCGACGCCGGGCCGCCTGCCAACTCCTTTCCGGAGTCCAGCCAAGGAGCCCTTCAGTCACCGTTCTTGAGGAGTATTCTCAGTGCTTGCAAGAATGCAGCCATGTTGCAGGAGGTGCTGGAGAGTGCTCATCAGTTCAGCCCGGAAAGAATAGCCCAGGGCCTGGACTTGAGGACTTTGGGTTGAAGCGCTGCATATTTCGACGGAAGGCGTTTCCGACACTGCACAAACGCAGGACTTCCATTATATTGGGCGGACTGCCCAAGACTTGTAGTTCGGAGCGGTTCCTGCACACCATGAAGGGTTGCCAGCTGATAACGAAGCTGAGGCTCGAGCTTCAAGCGGCCGATGTAGATAAAAGATGGTAACAGGAAATATGAAAGTCCCCCACAGGTTCTTCTATTTGCCGGTCGACAAGCCGCGTGGACGAGCCGTTGGCTATATCTTTATGGACTTCCAGCAAGCGACAGACCTGCTGGAGTTCTGGACTCGACTCCAGGAGCTTTGCGAGGGCATAGGCTCCGAGCTCCGGTCTTTGTTAGAGGGGTAAGGTTCTCCAAATTCTTGAGACCCTGCACAGGTGGGCCGAAGGCGCTGCAAAACCTGTATGTGAGCTACTCACTCATTCAAGGCGCGTCGATGCAGTACGTCGCCAACTGCTGCGAGCCAAGACTGTCTGTCCGTCATCTGTCCTCTTCCCCCTTCCCCCTTCTCCACATATATATATATATCTATAGCAACACAAGTACAGACATGATCAGTTTCATGGCGGAGGTCGGTCCAGGGGGGGGTTGCCATATATATATATATATATGTGTGTGTGTGTGCACGTGCCGGTCTCTGTTTCTGTCAATGTCTATGTCCATGTCATGCCTACGTCCATGTCTACGTCTGTGTCTATGTACAGGGGTATGTATGTATATGTATGTGCACGTGTATGCGTATGTGTATGTGTATGTGTTTATGTATATGTATATGTATGTGTATATGTATATGTATATGTATGTGTATACATACATATACATATATATATATATACATACAGAAAATAGCACCAGCTGTATATCTATGTATATATTGATACTGACGTTTGTATATATATATATATATGTATATTTACAGGTATAACTATATTCATTCTTATATTTGTATTTGTATGTGTATATATATATGTGTATGCTTATGTATATGTATATGTATATGTATATGTATATGTATATGTATTTGTACATATACATATATGTATATGTATATACGTATATGTATATGTATTTGTATATATATATATATATATGTATTTATATGTATGTATGTATATATATATATATATTTGTGTGTGTATAGGTATGTAAATGTATATGTATATATAAAATCATATGGATATGGATATGTATATGCATGTGTATGTGTATGTGTGTTTGTATGTATAGTCGTGGGTGTCGACATAGGCATAGGCGTAGGCGTAAACGTAAGCATAGGCGTAAGTGTAGGCTTATGTGTATGTGTCCGTGTCTGTGCATGTGTGTGCGTGTGCACGTGTGTGTGTACATATACACACATACATACATGCTGCATGTATGTATACATATAGACATGTATGTATACATGTCATACATACATGTAAGGGTCATATGCATCTTGAAATGCAGATGTGCTGTTACAATTCAACACATACATCCAAGCCACCCATGCTTGATAGTATCGTATGAGTAAAGGGCAAAAATGATTACACTGCTGATTGGAGAATACAATCCTCTTGTGCAGAAACTGACTGTAGCAATAGCGCTAGGGAGCCTAGACCCCGGAGCCAAAGGGCTCGGGACCCGGATGCATGTTGATTATGCCGTATCTTCATACATACATAAGGTGTGGATATATATATATATATATACATACATACACCCATACATGTACATATGTAGATGTACATATTTAACATATACATACATACGTACATACATACATACCTACATCCATGCATGCATACATACATGCATGCGTGCATGCATACATACACACATACACACACACATACATACATACATACATACATACATACATACATACATACATACATACCTATGTAGATACATGCATACATGCATGCTTGCATACATATATATATATATATGTATGTATATATATATATACATATATACATATATATATATATACATATGCAAAACCGGACGCATTGCAGACCCAGCTTCACGTTGTATGGTTTATGCCGAAACTGGGTCCTACCCTCCAGAAATACATATAGACGTACGTGTGGAGGGTCACTCTATCGGGTGCACCCAGGACTTCTGTACCTCATTGAGCAAGTTCCTGTCGTTTTTGTTCTCAAGGGTCGTCACGGGAAATTGCCCCGGACAGAAGTTTTGTCGTGGTACACAGAGGGCCCACGCTTTGAGAGAACATCCTTTGATCAGAAGGCTTAGCTGTGTGGAAGCTCTCCAGAACACATGCCATGCATGTCACAGGCAGGGATCAACTTCTCGAGCACTTCGGTGGCTCAGCTTCTTGGCAGCCGTGTAAACACTGCTTCAACACTTCAGGGGGCTGAGATCAAGATTCCTGGCGCGCCGAGGACATCATGTTCGAGCCGGATGCCAACAAGCGCCGTCGGCTTGGAAAGATCATTGCAATGCTCCGCATCTTCTTTCTGGCCCTTGCTGGATCGCAGCTCTCCCAGCAAGTCATGTGAGATCCTGCCCAAGGTCCGCAGTTCTTCTTTCCACAGGACTGAATGTGACGAAGCTACAGGTCTACAGCAAGGACAGCTCGCTGCCGGACCGATTGATGCTTTGTTTTTTTGTGCTGGTCATGCATATACAAGCAGCCTCCCGAGCAGGCTCAGTGGTACACTGACTGCTTTCGTTTCCGACCTCCGCAAGTGATTCTCATGTAGCAGTCCAGCATTTCCTCCGGACAGGGTTTCTGGACACCAGCCGCACCAGAGTCCAGTGGGGTGAAAGCATTCCCGGTCTCTAGCAGCACGGCCTCCAGACCTCACTGTTCGCAAAGATCTGCAGGCCACCAGACATAAACCCTTCTTGTCAATTCTCTGGCAAGTCCAGCCAGCGTGTGTGAGGTCTAACACCATAGGCTGCAACTGTCAAAACCCCGTGCGGCGAGCAAAAAACGAAGAGCGGTGACAACGGTCGAGAAATTGATAAATTGCCACTCATTGAAATCGTCCTTCGTGGTGTCTTGTCAGGTGCAGTCGGACCAAATCAGACGGTTCAAACCAGTGAGCGATTGCAGGGTGGGTCAAGCCTGGACCTTGAGCTTTAAGTGCGATTTCTTTGCACCGCTTTGTCAATAATGGCTCTGCTGAGCGTTCCTGCGTGGTTACGACTTCCACCGATTTGGAGACAATGTTGCGGCCGTGCGCTTCGTCGACATAAAGCAGACGAGTGGTCTGGTCATATGGCAATAGCGTGGAAGGCCTGCAGCCAGCTTGGACCTTGACGGAGACCTTGCAGCACACCGGCCAGGCAGCCGCAGCCGAAAGAAGTCGTTTTGGCAAGATCGACATTGAGGCGCTGAAGAAGTTCCGGCAGTTGGCT
>CAJNDV010012792.1:12936-27629 GCA_905221635.1 Symbiodinium sp. CCMP2456
ACAATGGAGACTATAGGTATATGGAACCCTGAAGCCTAAACCTAAATAAGAGGGTGAAAGCAAGCGTCATGCTCCCTGAGCGGGGCGACGAAGTCCGATCCGTAGATTCGGACTTTCCTGACCAAACGGGGCCTACCAAGCACCGGCTTTGTTTTATGGGGGGGGGGGGGGGGNNGTTAAAGTCATAATGAATCTTCTAGAGCTTTATAGGGCTATCACACTACGCTTTTTTTCGTGAGTGGTTCAGGTAGGGGGGTAGAGTTTGGGGTATGAGGCGCTGTGTGAGGTTAGTGCGGGGTTCCGGGTCTAGATGTTTTGACAAATGGTTTGCTTCTCCGCAGGGGCCATAACCTCCCTCATTGCAGAAGAAACCCTTGCATTTCGCTTCAAGCGCACTCGTGAATAGTGTTCGGTAAAGATCGCTTTTTGAACCACCTACGTATGAGCATATGTTCACAAGCACCTGAGGATCACATTTCTTAGCAACCTCCAAATCTGGGGAATTGAATGGTTCGACCAGGCTTAGTTTATCACCGCCCAAACGAAACCCATGCATTCCTATAATCGCCTGTAGAAACCCACAAAGCCACATAAACCGTTAAAAAACCCTGTAGAAACTTCAGAATGAATTTCCAAGCATCTCAGCAGTGGTCGGAGCGATCAGCACTGAAAGCACACGCCAAATCTCGACGAAAACGGCTGGAGCGTTTATGACCTGCTGCTTGTGAACTAGCAGGTCTGAGTCTACCCATAGGCCCTAAAGTAATTCCTTTTTGGGGCTCGTATATAGAATCCTATAAGGTAATCCCAAAAGGGAACGACTATGGGGCCTATGGGTAGTTTCTGTAGGGTAAATGATCTACAGCATATGGGCAGAGGTTTTAGGGTGTTGGGTTTACTGTGCGGATTATCTGGTCTAGGTTTGTGACTCGCAGCCTTTGTGTTGAGGCTTAAGCCCTAAACCCTAAACCCTAAACCCCAAACCCTAAACCCTTAAGGCCTTCGGGTGCACGGTCTAAGGGTCGTGACCTGCAGCTTTGGGATTTAGGAACCTCCTTCGCTGCTACTGTCCTAGCAGCTCCGAGAGGTGAGGATCGAGTGTTGAGGCTGTCTGGCTTTGGGTTTAGGGTTTATAGGTTTAGGGGTTCAGGGGTCAGAATTTAGAAGTTCAGGGTTTAGGGTTTAGAACTTAAGGGTTCAGGGTTTAGGGTTCAGAATTTAGGGGTTTAGGGTTTAGAATTTAGGGGTTCCGGGTTCAGGGTTTAGAATTTCATGGTTAGACGTTTAGGTTAGGGGTTAAGGGTTCATCGTTTACGGTTTCGGGGTTTCGGGTTTACCGAGTAGTCATGACCGGAGATTTAGGGTGCAGGGGGCTAGGATTCCAGGATTTCCGGGACTGGAGGCCTGAACTTCGGAAAATATTCGAAATCGGCTTAAGGCTTTAGGGCTTTAAGGTTTAGGGCATTGGGTTCAGGCTAAACGGTTTAGGGTTTGTAGGGTTTAGGGTTTAGTGTTTTTGGGGTTTAGGGTAGGGTACTTGATTGACGAAAGCACGCAGCAGCACTGGAGACGTCAAACCCTACACGAACCCTCTTCCCGGAGCATTGAGCCTTTGAAAGCAAGGGCGAAACGCTACGCTTCATGGTCGAGTGCTTTTGGTTCACGGTTTATGGTATATAGTTTACCCCAAATACTCAACTCCTGAACCCTATAAGCTCCTTCGCGTTCCAGGGGGAAACGATCGAACGAGGTCTCCTTGTCTTCCTGCTGCCGAAGCACGATGATGGCTCTCACCAAGTCCGGGTAGAACTCATTCATGACCTAGGGTTTAGGGTTTAGTAAGATTAGTAGAAGTATAGGGTTGAGGCGTGGCCTCCCATTCCAGAACACTTCGCAAAGGTCGGACATTGGCAGGTACTGTAAGCGGCATTTCATGTTAGTGCATGGCTTTCGTTTTTCACATCCATAAAGCTGCTGATCTTGAAAGTGTCGGGTTGGTCAAACCCCCTGGACCACAGCACCTGTCCCCAGGCTAATGACACACATGAGGGTGTGGAGAAGAAGTGTGCGACACACCGCAGCTTGGAGCATGATCCTAGTTACTTGCACACCATTTGCCTCTGAGTCGTCAACTCGAGTATTCCTACAAAGATTTGGGCTTTCCTCAACATGACTTCGGAGAACGCCACTGCAACATTCAACATGTGGGGGCCTACAGACTCTTCTCAACAGAAGGCCGGCAAACCTGGATGAGAGGAATGGACCCTACGTCCCGTTCCGGACTCTTGTGATCCTGGCATTGAAAAGATATTCCTTGCTGTACTCTCGGCAGGCACCCAACATGAATAGCAACATGATATGCGCCGCCGGTAGTATGCCGCGGCTTGCGGACAAATTTGCTTGATTGAGGTTTATAGGGCTTGCCAGCCATCAAAGATGCAGGACTTGCAGACTCGCAGGGTAAGAGTGACAGCAAATCATCAGGTACTCCGGGAAAGGATAGTAGTCTTGTAGGTTGGGAGTTGGGAAGGTATATGACTATTAACTACTAGGTACTTCGGCACCTAGGGTAGGCGCTGTGCACGGTTCGACAGGTTCAGAACTGATCAATAATAGCCCATGGTACGCACAAATGCCTTGCAGATCTATGAGCATCTCGCATACATATATATATATATATATATTAAATATAAATATACATAAATAAATAAATATGTGTGTCTATATATATATATATATATATGAAACAAAGATTTGTACATGGCTGCGTTTTCCATTGATGCACACTGCAACTGAGACTTCTGGCCGTTCACTCCTTGCAATAATGTGAAGACGCACCCTTTGATTCATAGCACTCCACAAACAATCACAATGCAGCCGCACCTCTCATTGCTCTTACCAGTGGCAGCTTTTGTTGCAGCCTTGCTTTCACAAACAACTGTGTGCTGCACTGAGAGCCTTAACCTTGAATCCAAATCCATGTTAGGCATACACATGTGTATATATATATATATATATATACACGTATGTACATAAATATACATATACATACAAATACACACACACACACACATATATATATATATATATGAAGAGAACCTGCAGTCTCGAATTCTGCAGCGGAGGCACGACCAACCATGGCTTGAACGTCGGGAGGTACCGCACGATGGAGAGTGAAACACCTTATCAAACTTACTGTGGAGTTGACATCTTACTGCAGATCGGGATCGATTGAATGAAACTAGACTCCATCCCTGGCAGTTGACAACGAAAGGTTACCGGATTCAGCACATCGAAAGGTGAACATATTTTACCATCGGCCCCCGTCTCTGCCGTAACTTAAACTGTAAGATTCAGAGTACATGCTGGTTTCAGTATAGGATATGAACTAATCGTTAACTGTATTTGGTCGTCGAGACCTTGCAATCCGAATTTCAGAGGGTCTTCTGCGAAGGTTCGAAATCGGTGAATTTGCCTGCTACAGGTTTGTGTTTGTGCAAGCACAAGAAAGCCATGCGGAATCAGGAAGCTCATTGCAGTAAGATGACTTCGTCCCTTGATTTCATCTCCTGCACAATCTGCACAAAACAGTGGTCAGTCCATTCCGGGACGAGCGACCCGCAGCATCAATAATCGTGGTCCCACGCACCATCCTGGATCAACACATACGAAGCTTTCTTGAATGGATCACGCAAGCAGATCACGAGAGCAGAAGCATATCTAGAACAGACAACATAGAAACCAATATGGGCGTCTAACGATTTTGTTTTGTGCACGTCGATGACGATGCTCTTGCTGGTAGTGGTGATGGCGGTGGCGGCGGCGGCGGTGGCAGTGGGGGTGGTGGCGGTGAGGTTGGTGGCGGTGAGGTTGGTGGCGCTGAGGTTGGTGGCGGTGCGGTGGCGGTGACTGTGAGGGTGGTGGTGGTGGTTGGTGGCTGGCGATTGGCGAAGTTGTTCGTCCAAGAATTCGGGCCCACATCCGGTGATGTAGCCTGGATGAAAAATAGTAGAATCGGCATCGTGGAATTGCGCCAATTTGCGTTTGCTCCCAATTGAAGAAGAAGGCATGTATGACATTGCCCAACACATGACCCGAAGCCGTTTGCCTGACTGATTTGAACTGCAGCTATCCGAAAACATCCTCATGAACCTTAAACGACGAAGACGACAAGCCGTACAATTGAAAAACAATGAAGCCTCCACTCCAAACACCATGTACACCAGAACCTGGCCGTGAGGGAGAGAAAGGAACACAAACACAAACACATCTAAACTAAAACCTACACCGAATACCAGAACACCTCATATGCAACAAGAAACCCATATAGCAACCGCAATAGCAATTGTTATGAGCCACGTACGAAAACCTATAGGAACGGCCCGAAACAAAACTCCCACGGTCAGCCGTGCCTCCGCTGCTTCACAGAAGCTGCATGCGCGGACCACAGCATGTCTTCCAAAAGGAACACCCACCTAAGTAGGGTTTAGGGTCTTGAGTCTGAGGGCTTGGAAAGACGTCCTTGCTTTTTCCGTGCTGCTCTTCAGTTACGCCATTGTAGCTCTTTTTATACAGGGCCGCCGTGGATGGATGATGTGCCACACTCACAACACGACCCGTACCATGACATGCATAAACTTCGCAATTGGTTCTAACATGTTCTATTCAACTTCATGTTCACAATATGCAGACAATTTGGCATACGACGGGCCGAAGCTCCCATTGCGTTTTTTTTGAGTTGCTGCATGTTCACGAAATCCTATGCCTACCGGTTGTCTGCGAGTGTCCACCAGGGTCCGAGTTGATGCATCCAAGGAGCTCATTTTCGAGCAAAGTAGCCATATCCTCCCAAGAATACCAAGGCAACCAATCGCATGTGAACGTCACCTAATTCCATGTCACGAAATGCCGCTTAAGCCGTTGGCCCTCAAGACAAATCGGTGATGGCAACGTCGAAACTTCGGTTTCGCCGTGTAGCATGGCGAGCCAACGATAAACAAACGCCACGCTGGAATGCCTTCCCAGGGCGGTTGAAAAGCAGAATGATTCCATCTCCAAGCCAACAAAAATTAGCAGTTTGAACTACTGACTGGTCCGACTGGTGCCGGTTTCGAAATCATGTCGGAAAACAGATTATAACACCTTCCAAAATCCAAGTGTCTTGCTGATCTTCAACGACTCTTCCGCAGAAACCTGTCGTTTCTGACATAAAGTTGGAAAACCTTCTTAATCTCAAAAAGTTACAAGGTTTTTGCACGAAAACGCAAAGGGTAACATCAACCCTGCATCCTCCCGGTAGATTCCGGCCATGTCGACGGCGTTATGCCGGCCAAGCATCATCGGCCTCGGGAAACGAGGCTTAGGGCGTAAGGACGCAAGCAAGGACAACTAGGGCTTCTATCCAGGTCCGAGGATGCCCAAGTGAATCCAAGCTTGGCAAAGGCATCGGTAGGTCTTGCAGCGGGGCCTTGCTTCGATTTTGAACCTATCTGAAATGGGACATGTGCAGCCCACCTGAATAGCACGCAATGATAGCGATTGGTGGAGTCACAAATTCTCTGGCTGCCGGCGCATCAACTGAACGTGCCGTGTTTCTTCAAACTGAATTTCTTGCGATCAAGAACGGGCCGGACGAAGGGTCCACGCATGCCACTGCATTGAGATTTGGGTAACGAGTCCCGTGCTAGTCCGTGCTTTTGGGAGAAAGTCCTACAACTTCGCGATGTTCTGGCACAGATGTTCTGAAATGTTGAATGCTGCAAAGCTTCTTATCTTTTTTGAAGCCAGCGGTCCCAAATTCGATATTGCTAAACAAACCCAACCAACAAGGTGGCACCTCGACTAAGCACAAGCCGCCTGACAAATCTGATGCAGGCAATGTCCAGTTTAATACATACCCTTCGGATCCAACTAAGCGGAAATAATGGAATGTTGCACTGCTTGTGCACCACAAGTTGTTGACGGTGCCGCTCAGTGACCTGAAAATAGCGCCTGTCGGTCTGAATATTTTACTGTGCCATTCCATGGCCTGTAAGGCTAGCAATACGAATGGCATACTCATGTCATATCAAGTAGTTTATCACTGTCCACTTGCCATTTTCGGGTCCAAATATCAGTTTGGATCTTTCACTTTTCCACAATATTCAGCTACCGTTCCGTTGTGGAGGAATCTAGTCACCTGCTTTGATTTCTGTAACACTGTACGTCTAATGATCCTGCAGGAAGTTAAGCTTAATATGGTAAACGTACAAAATCCTGGCAAGTCAGAATGCCAAGCTGTCTCAACATAAACTTTACGAGTATGTCGCATAGTAGATCCAGCGCTGTAACCTTCGGCCAGCTCTCCCGCGCCTATAGAGGTAAAGCGTAACCTTCCTCTTTAAGAAATGCTTTGTTTGCTATCGCCTTATCAAGTCATATCCTGGCTACCACCCCAGTATCATGTAATCGCAATTCCGTAAGTGCTTGAGCTGCTGTGCTCCACTGCTGAAAAGATTTAATCTTGCAGTAGGTCATCGCCGCCATATCGTTTATGTCAGACACACGTTCCAAATATCTTGTAAAGGTTACTGAGCTTCTTGATTTTACAGTGTACAATTCTCGAACATTTATTACTCTGTAAGCATTAGGCTTGTGGGATTGCACTGATTGCACCGACGAAGTATTGAGCAAGACGCGGCAATATACATGAATACAAGGACTGTCCAGACTTAAACAATAGAATGAGTAAACCGACATAGACTCGGGTTTCAATATGGGTAGTTTTCTAAATTAGGGTCTTGTTTGGGGTCCTTTTTATACGGGTGCCGTACTATATTGGGGACCTAAAAAAGGACCCCCAATTTAGAGAACTACCCATATGACGATATCGACTCTTGCGACCCCAAGGGTTTTGGATGTTTGGTCTTTTTGGTCTCTGATGGAGCACCAAAAAATCAAGAATCCAAACATCCAAAACTTCTGGGGGCGGCCCGGAAACCTTTGTTTTGTGTTGGTCTTCCTGAGGTTTCTCTGTTTTCATTGGTTGCCCATCAACGAACCGTTGATTTTCGTGTTTTGTTCGCTAGACGTCCAAGATTTCCAATTTTTTTGGTTCTAAGACAAAAATACAAAACTGTCCAAGGTCATGTTGGTTTCTTGGAAGAGAAGTCCAACACTCCCTGGTGTGAAAATATAGTAAAATCGTTTCGTGAAGGCGTAACCAGAAAACACAAAAAACCTGGGAACATCAACAAATCGACAAGTTTCAGGGCCACCACAAGGGTTTGGGATTGTCGGATTTTATGCTTTTGGTTTCCGTCGTCGTATGGTCTCTTTAACGGGTTCCTGCTCTTGGTTACGTATAGATTTAGATTAAAGCGGAAGTGGTGCGCAGGAGTTGGGACATGTGGCTTCTTTACACATTTCTTGCTCTTGATTACACATACTAAGATAAAGAGGCGCGCGCACGACTTGGGTGACTTTCACGTTGCGCACATGTGCCACAGGACTATATATAAAGAGACGTGACTTGAGATCCTACGTGGAGATAGTGCAAAAGGCGATTCCAGTCCAACAAACGTTGTTGACGGTATTTACGACGAAAAAGAGACTGATGTAGGTCATGGGGAGTTGTGTCCATACATATATATATATATGTATGTCTATCTTATGTTTCTGTGTATATATAATGTATGCGGATACACTTGATTCAGCTAACCCTGAACCTCTGACCGTATAGGACCCCTAAACCCTAAACCCTAAACCCGCAATAAACCCTAAACCCTAAACCCTAAATAAACCCTGAACCCTAAACCCTAATTAAACCCTAAACCCTAAACCCTAATTAACTAGACCCTATAAACCATAGTTTCAACCCCAAATGAACTGGGCTCCTGGGCCCTCCGAAGGCATCCGTGCCCGGGAGCCGCTCCGCAGCGAAAAATTCGGCTGCAAGCCCTGCCCGAGGTGACCTCGTCGGTTTAGGGTTTAGGGTTTAACGTTCAGGGTTTAGGGTTGAAAGTTTAGGGTTTAGGGCTCGCCTTCCAGGAGAGCTTAGAGGAGGAATTAGAGTTTTCTTGGGTTTTTGGTAGGGTTTATGCTCTGGGGCTGTCAACCCAAAAGCCTATAAACCCCAAAGCCCCAAAACACCCTCAATAAATTATATAGGGTTTACGCGGGCTTCTACAAAAGGGTAAAGGGGGACTCCTGGGGTTTGGGGCTTGCTTTTTAAATTTCGCAGGGCGTTAAAGATTTTCGGGACATGTTCCGTACAGACTTTTTAGGGGCTTGATTGGGTGTTGGGGCTCGTGGATTGTGGGTAGGGCTGTGGGACGTATATAACATGTTGAGCTGGATGCATCTAGCGCGACGCAGGCCTTATAAGGTTTAAGTATGGTTCAAACTACTAATGTCAACGAGGTGTCCTGGGGAAGCGGGTGTGTGCATCGTTCCCCGGTTGCCCTGAACGAGCGTCAAAAACGTGCATATGACAATTGCGCAACATGCGCGCCAGACGTATTGATGGCCCGCTCTTGACCCCGACCCTCCCGGACGGGGGGGGGGTGTGGCTGCTTCTTGTGGGATGGCAGTCTTGCCGCACATGTTCTGCATGCCTCGAGCTGCTGCTCTGCTCGTTGCAACATCGAGTTAATTTCCGTCTTTTCAAACTCAATGCCAGTTCGTCGCAAGCGTTTTACTTGAACCGTTTTACTTGAACGTGTTTAGACGCCAGTCTTGTTTCCCCCTCGTCCCACCAGAATTTTGCATTCGGCGACACTGCAGGCTTGAAAACTGCTTATCAACTACAGATGACTTTTACAAAAAGCCAAAGACCTTTCATCTCTCATTCGTAAAGTAGTCTACCAACGAGCAACATCAGCAGCCGGCTAACTATGTGCAATAAGCATAAGCCCAACCTGTAGCTTCAATTTGCAAAAAGGTAAACCACAGGGTGAGCACAAATCAGACAGATTGCCTATACACACTGGCGTGAATCTGAGTCCACGACAAACCAAGCCACATATGTTCGCTGAAGCTATGCAGGTTGCTCTTGCAACGCCGGACAGCCACTTGTAACAATGCAACGCACATGAAGCAAAAATGCTGTCACTGCGTCGAAAGCAAGGAGGTGGCTACTGCACTCCTTTATATGGAACAGAACTGTTGGAGAGATGCAATTTCGTTGCGTGGACCGTTCGTATTGCGGGTTGGGGGGAGAAGGTGCTCGCACAATATATTCCGAACCAAACAGGATACGAACTTGATACGATCTGCTCATGACATGGGCTACGCAAGGAGCCATAGTAAGTCGTGATGCTGAGGCGGCCGTTCGTAGCACAACGTACTATGGTTCGTATCACGGTTCGTATGATGGCAAACCGTTCGTATCAAGTTCGTATCACGCAGCTCCTTTATACTATATAGTACGAACCTTGTCGGGCGTGGCAATGCACGGTACGAACTAGTCTGTAAAACGAGACTGAATCCTTTCCATTAAGGCTACCTGGGAGAGACGTCCGCCGGTGATTCGCCTTTGATTTAGTTTTTTGGCATCTGCGTGGTATAATTACATGCGGGCGGTTGGCATTGCAAGGACGGTCGAGCTGACTGGCATCAGCTATTTGGATGCACAGGCATTCTTCAATTTTTCGACCATTTCTACTTCACACCGCTGTCATTGGCCACATGAGAGATTCGGGCTGGCACAATTTTCTGCTTCGCGTCGGAGGCTTGGAAGTTCGTTCTTGCTCCATTTTTCACGAACGTTGTTCAAGTTTATGAGTCGCTCATGGATGCGCCACCGTTTGCGCTCGTATAATCGCTTCGTGAAACGCTTCATGGACGGGCCCGCTGTAGCAGACCAAATAAATTAAAATTCAAGCAGACATTGTGGCTGAATGTCAGGTTTTGGCGGTGAATCCGATACAGCACCCACATCAGCAACACTTTACACTGGCTTTTGGCAGTTCGACGGTCAAACCACAGTCAAATTGAAGCGATCTGGTGCTGGGTCCGGCGCATGTTTAAGAACAGAGGAGAGTGTGCGTGCCACAGCTGTATGGCCACAATCCCGAGGAGTTCGGTCGTGCTGGAGGTTTGCGGTCGCGAGATAGAGCTTGCAATGACGGAAGCAAACATTGACATGCCAGCATCCAACTTTTGGGCGGGTTTGCAGGAGGTTACCAGCTTTCGCAGGAACTGCTTGAGGCAAGAAGGACATGCGCTGCAAGCTGTCATGCCACAAGCAGCAACCACACCTTGGGCACCACCCCGAAAGCAGGGGGCGAGCCTTGAATACGGCTTCCACGCGACATACGTAGTGCAAGTGACATTAACACGCCTTTCGACCTTTGCGCAAGCCCATGGCGGAAACATGAACAAAGCCTTTCCCCCAGCACACCTCGTTGACATTAGTAGTTTAAACTTAAGGCTTCCAGGGTGCTGTCAGGATAGATGCAGTTTCACGACTCAGCAGCATTTGTCAGTCGAAAGGAAGTCGAACTGCTATCAACTCTTACATGTTTGCGCAGACACGTACATACACACAGCTTGGGAAAGAGAGGGAACCCACCCACCCCCCCCAAAAAAAATGGACAACGCGTATTGCCCATGGTTGTGCTAGGAGTTGACAGCGGCTCAAGTGCAATCGCCTACTTGTACGTTGAGTGGCTTGCCTTCGAAACACCACGGGCTCCACTTTCTTCACTGCGCATTGTCCGCGATGAAGCCCCGAAGACAGTCATACAGCTGCTCTCCTTACTCCGCTTAAGCCTGGTACTTGTCATGCTGCATTTGTAAGAACTCGAGAAACAGATCCCAACAGGAAACCTGGAATGGGTGGCTCTCTAAATTAAGGATTGGACTTTTTTAATGTTTTGGGACCCCAACTAGTACGGCACCCTTGTAAAAAAAAGACCCTACAAGGGACCCAAACTTAGAGAACTACCCATGTACATGCTCGACCGAATCTGAAAGACCCTTCCACCACGAAAACAGTTGAACTGAGTCCCGCGAACAAGCCCGGCAATTTCTGATGAACACATAGGAAAACCCCCAAACCAGCCTGAAACTCTGAACCCCAAAGCGCTGTAACGTGCTTCCCGGCTGCTTCGGCGAAAGCTTCCACGAACCCTGATCGGGACCTCATGATTTCGCGATGTAGAGTTTAGGGTTTAGGTTTGAGCCGCATCTTGCTGCTTCTCGTCTCATTGACACCGACTAACGCTGATCCTCCTTGTGAAGCAACTGTGGGAACGGGGCGGGGGTAGTAAACGAGCCAGGTGTCCTGCCTGCCGTCGTTACGCCTCACTGACTCTACATGCCACAAACCCGCCGTGAGTCTATTGACTCTGCACCCCTGGGCTGGTGAGTTAAGCAGTAGAGACACAAGCCCAAAAAATGCAAAGGCGCTGTGGCACATGCAACGTCTCGGGATGCATGTCTTCTTCCCCGTTGTGAGGCTGTAAAGTGTGAGGTTCCAGAGTGCTGAAGAGGTGGGGTTCTGTGCGTCACAAAAAATCCTAAACCAGCAACACTGAACGTTTGCGACGAGCGCACGACCCTGTCGAGGAAGTCTGAGTCTTCGGCAAGACTCTCCCCACTCCTGTTTAGAGTTTAGGGTTTAGGGTTTTTCAGCTGCAATGTCGGACGGCTGGTGACTGCGCCATGCTTTCGAGGTTTTTCTGTTGCAGCATCCCTGAAGGTCCATGTGCCCGAATATTGCATATACTTTGGCCGTAGAGTATCCCTATTTAGGCAATTTTGGGCCAAAGTATTCTTTGGGGAAGAGATTCTGGTATAAGGAGCGGGTCGTTCTCTGGGCAGATTCTAGCATTCTTCCTAGAATAGTATCTTTAAGTCACTGCTTGCCGTTAAGTAAGCCTGAACGCTTAACCCTATAGCCCTAAACCCAAAACCCTGGTGAGACCCTACACTCGGATTTCGTTTCACCTTCCTTTCGCATGGTCTCCACTGGCAGCTCGTGGGAGCTGTTGAGGGCTTGGGGTTCGTTTTGCCGCTTTTTGGCTCTGGGGCGAGGCGGGCTGAGAGTTTAGGTCTTAGGTTTTCGCGGTTTGGTTTAGGTTTAAGGCTTGGGGTTTAGGGTTTAAGGTTTAGGGTTTAGAGTTTAGGGTTTAGGATTTAGGGCTTGGCGAAACATGGTCTTCAGGAAGTGAAAGGGGCCCTCCAAGCTACCTGAACTGACCGTCAGGGTATTCCCTAGCGAGCTGCGGTTCTCTTTGATCTGGGTACTTCTCTACGACTAGCCATATGGGTAGTTCTATAGATTCGCGTCCTCTATAGGCCCCAGAAATAGTACGGCATTCTTACAAAAAGCACCCTTTCAAACAGCTACCCATATTGGAAAGCGATTATCCAAATCCTAAAACCCGGCTTAGGGTGGGAGGACCTCGACCCACCAATTAAACGGGTCTCAGAAAATAGGGGACTGAAACATGTACGAAGCAGCATGATAAGAATCCTCAAGACGGTACACCTAGTTCGCTGAAAACCCTGCAGAAACGAAGGTCCTGCATGATGGACTCAATCTTAGCTTTTTGTCGCCACTCCTGCTCGGTCAGTGGATGTAGCAAGCTCGCCATGCACCCTAGGCAAACGCAACCTTGGTGTAAGACGCCTTAGTAACTTAAGACGACTTAGTAACTTAGTACGTTCCATGCACTAATAAGACCCCTACACCGAACCCTCAGCCCTAATACCCCCGAGAACCCTAAGCTTGAAAGCAAGGACCGTGACCGTGAGAACTGCGCCGGCCGCAGTCTAGACTACCTAGTATAGGGGCCTTAATAATTAGAATAGGGTTTTGGGGTCCATTATACAAGTCAAGTCGTAGATTCCCAGAGCCCTGAAGCCTGCACACTACTTTACCAAGTCAAGAGGTTCAGGAAACTTGATAAGCAGGGTTAGAAGCACCTTAATCATGGTCAGAGGTAGATATAACTATAGCTACCTGACTAATACCACTACTTACTAAGTTCCTTGTTCCTCTAAGTAGTACTGGGTAGCTCGGTACATGGAGCGGTGTTTCTTGTGCATCGCTGTGAGGATTTCACAAATGCCTCCTAACCGACAAGAACATGAACACCCCTTATCAATCATCTGAAAGCTCACGTTCTAAAGCAAAAGCTCCAAAACACCCAAGCCCTAAACCCTAAAGGCACGATCCCACGACATCCACGCTGAGACCACCAGGCATACTCTCAACCTTTCATGTTGACCGCGTGTCCCGAAACGCAAAACCTCCAAACAGACCTGTAGGTCTTGCCCGAACAATCCGGTTACACCCGAACAACCGACTTACACCCTGCAGATGCCTCGCAAGCGACGAGCATGGCCTCAGCTTCCTCTAAAGTCGTTGTACATGTGAGGAAACCTGGCGCAAGTTCAGTGAGTTCACTGCTAATTTTCACTTCGGGATTACCTGAACCCTAGCATACCATTTTGGGCTGGTTACTATGATGCGGTTGCATATCGTGCATGCTGTGTTTTTGAGCGGTTGCTGCTGTGCGAACTTTAAGTTTTCCGTAAGCTGAACATTGCCCCAAATGCTCACAAGTCACAAGTACGGACATTCCTGCAAAATTGAAACTGGAAACCCAGGCACCATATATATATATATATATATATATATATATATGGGAGCCGTCTTCGTGTTGAATGAGGCTCTCACGAAGGAGCATCAGTGGATGGCGAAAGCCTCGGAAGGGAAGCTCCGGAAAACAGGTTTCGACTAAACCCAAAATTTCTGGGAAACCTGCTTGACCGGAGCCTCTCATAGTCCCATGTAAAGATTCACAAGGGGTCTGGTTTAATTTAAGGACTGAGGCAAATGTGGCTAGGTTGCGGGATCGAGGAAATGGATTTTGTGTTTTGTATTCTCTGGCCGAGTTTAGGATCAAAGCTTCGATCCCGCGCGCTCCATTGCAGAAATCATAGGCGACTGGGGTACATGCTAAAGCGCCCTGATCGGATTTGCGGCCAAAGAGCGATGACTAAAAGAGCGGTTTGCCAGCCGCTTGCCCAGCTCAGCAACACCGTCGGCATACCTTGAATCATGATACATGGGCTTACCGTATGGGCATAGATCGTCAGAACAAAGTTCATGCCCAAATCTTGAACCCCAGGCCCCAGAAATCCCAAGACATCAATCCTACTAAGCCTCGAACCCTCCTGCCAACCCTTCAATGCTAGAGGAGGCTCGACCGCAAGTGAAACCGAAACTTGAGCTGGCACTGGAGGGGGGGAAACACGACTTTGACGAAAGGTAAGCCCCAAGCTCTCAACACCCAGAACCTAAACTCTGAACCTGAGCCTTTAGAAAGACATCCCAAAGTCAACAATTCTTATCAAAGGGAAGGTTTGGATCTCAGAAATCTCATCCAAGCACGGATGCTGCACTTCAACACCCAGCTCCCGCGCGTCTTTGGCGCCGGGGGCCAGTGCTGTGGCAGCATACTGCCACACCTTGGGATGGCAGTTCTTACCTTAACCCACCAGAACCTACTTTTTTGTAAGGTCCCTACAAATCCCATATTAGGGTTCATAATAGGAACCTACAAAAAAAGTGGGTTTTGGTAGGTTCAGGTATAGGGTCTACTCAGGAGTTCAGCACTCAGAGAGCCCAAAGCGCGCGACGCGCGCCCCACCGAGAGTTTCGGCTTCGATGCGGACTTGTACCCTAAACCCTAAACCCT
>CAJNDV010012792.1:27737-46988 GCA_905221635.1 Symbiodinium sp. CCMP2456
CTAAAGTAGTTCCTTTTTGGGGTTCGTATCTAGAATCCTATAAGGTAATCCCAAAAAGGCAAGGAACACCGATGCAGGTGGAATGAAGGGCGCGAAGCTCGATGCCCATGGCCCCTGTCATCAGAGCCAGAGGCCCTGCCCTTGCCATGTCTGCCGCAAAACTCTCCGAAAGGCCCTACAGGCCCCTACATTACCCGAGCATCCGAAGAAGGTAATATAGGGGCCTTTCATACTATCGAACAGGGCGTCGGGGTATGCTACACAGTAACTATACTAGAGAGCCCAAACTAATATTGCCACAGTCATTTAACACCCGAAGTTTCAAAGCGGCCACGGCACAACCAGGGCAGATGCAACTGCGACAGCTGCCCGGAACGAAGCGTGCACAGCCTGTCGTTGAACGAAACACCAGAGTGGCTCGATTCCTCTACATAAACCCCTCTAGTGAAGCCGTGCACGCCTTAACGTCTGATATAGAGCTCTACTATCCATGCATTGTGACCCCCCGCCCCACCCCGTTACGCCTGTATCACAAAAACCAACTAGCGCTGCGGCTTCGAGCCATACCTTTCTCTACCTACCTACCTACCTACCTACCTACCTACCTACCTACATACATACATACATACATACATACATACATACCTATCTCTCGCTTAATCCATCTCTATCTCTTCGTCTATCTATAAATGTGTATATATATATGTATATATATAGCTTTTCTTAGACTTCGTGCTGTATGTAGAACTTATGGGTCTCATGTTTCGTTGGATTCAGAGACCCAATCTTCAATGTATGCTAGGTATGGGTCACATACTCCCCCAAGCCACTGCAGCACCAAACTCTGCACCTACTAACCACACATCCTATAGCTTGTGCTAGCAGCAGTCATGCCCGATCGTCCTGTTCGTCCTGGCAGCAGTTCTGTTTTCCGACATGAGGCCACTCATAAAATGTTGCAATGCATGCATCACATCTAGTTCCTGCCACAAAGGCTTCCACCGTGCTGAGCATCCGTCACATGACGTACTCTTGGCTGCGATAAGTCGCCGTGAGGCCAGGGGCCCCCAAACCCGCGAACCAACGAATTCACAGTTATATAAACCTGAAAAGCTCGAAATCATGCATATAATCACCTACTGTAAAATCCTCTAGAAGGAATACTATACTATTTGTCACAAGATGCGCCCACCCCTATCCAGGCTTGAAGCCCGGTTCAGGACTCACGAAAACACGGCTCCATTTGTGGCAGCTTTCCGAGTTAGGGAACACCTTGAAACCCTTTACCCCAAACCTAAAACCCTAAACCCTTTACCCCAAACCCCAAACCCTAAACCCTAAAACCCTAAACCCCAAACACCCTTTACCAGCAAGCCTTGCGGCTTGGAGCGCCCATCTGCCAGCATGCCAATTCGAGGTTGTACTGAATCCCTTGAAGGGGTTCGTGCAGTGTAACTAGATATTTCGGGTAATATAGGGTCTTGACAGTTAGAACAAGGTCTCGGGATAGTTTACCCTATAAGCGAACCCCACAAGGAATAGATACGTAATACGATCATCAGTTCCCCTATCTGTGTCAAACGTAGATGGGATCAAGGATTGCTCTCAATCTTGCGAGTCGCAGTTAACGTACGAGAAGTCTGACTAGGTCAAGCCTGTCCGGGCATGCTCATGCACGAGTCGCTTGAGTATCGAACACAAAGGTTGGCACTTCGCAGGATTGAGGCTTCGGGCGTTTCGGATTGGGGGTTTCGACTTACCTAAACCGAACCGCCAGTGACCTCGACTC
Organism: Symbiodinium sp. CCMP2456; assembly: GCA_905221635.1. NCBI lineage: Eukaryota > Dinophyceae > Suessiales > Symbiodiniaceae > Symbiodinium > Symbiodinium sp. CCMP2456. The sequence continues at coordinate 29,527 of CAJNDV010012792.1, forward strand.
GCTGTTTGCAGGAAGTACTAACAAAGATATCTAAGTAAGGAACCCTAACACAAGAAACGGGTGGGTTTAGGGTTCAGGCTATTCAGGTCTGGGTTCATAGGGCTTAGGGTGTAGGGTTTAGGGGTTTAGGGTTTAGGGCGGAGTTTAGGGGGGAATGGGAGTGATGTCCGGAAACCTTCACGAGAAGTATGATTTGATACTCATCTTCGGCTCTCTCTAGGGTGTAGTGAAGGTTAGTGTCACAGAACACCAATACAGTTGTCGCGACCACAAAATACTCGTGGCACCATCACGGTAACCATGAACGGAAACCGTCATCGTAACTGGAACAACAGTAAGCATGCTTAAAGATGATATTATATTCGAGAACACATCATGAACGAACAACTTGCTTGCAAGCTTGCCCATGCCAAACAGCCCTTCGTGTGACGCAACCACAAATACTAGCTCCATGACTGATAGACTTTGCTACAAGCTCATGGTCTTGTGAACTGACACCTGTGGCGCCCCGAAACCCTGAACCCCTTAACCCGTGACATGACTTTGAAAACCTTGCACCCCCAGGCCCGGATCAACATTCGCGGCCTTATCCTGGAAGTGCCACCTCGGACGTCTGCAAGTTTCTTGCTTGGGGCCTTGGGGCCTCCTACCACAGGGCAGCTAGGCCCACTCTTTTTTAGGGGCTTTTTCATCAGATAGCAGGTTTCTTTAGTATGGGTGGGTGCCTCAGTGTTCAGCGTAGGCCGCCTTGTTAATTATGAAGGAGCCCTAGGGAATAACATTGCTAGATATCCCGACCCCGATAAAAGGCTCCAATGTGCTAAACTTCAAACCGCTAAGCGCTAAACTAACTGCGGCACGCAAATCCCAACCCTTTAGACCCCTTTTCTTGAAAACAAAACCAATGGACCAAAGAACCCCCAAAGCAAACCCTTAAAACCCATAAGCCCGAAGACGCCGGCCCCTAAACCCTCTAAAAACAACAAACCCCCACACCCACGAACCCTGAAGTAGACCTTAAGGTAGCTTCAAAGAAGCTTTACCACTGGAAGCCCTGGACCCGAAACCCGGGGTTCTTGAACCCTGAACCCTAAACCTAAAAACCCTAAACCCTACACCCTAAACCCTAAGCCCTAAACCCTAAACCCTAAGCCCTAAACCCTAAACCCTAAACCTAAAAACCCTAAACCCTAAACCCGAACCTGCTGGCCGAGGAGCGTGTCGCGATGCGTGGCATCTCCGCCAGGCTCCGGATGGCCTCTGGGGGCTAAGGCGCACGCATAGGCCCCATAGTGGTTCCTTTTTGGGATTTTGGGACTGCCTTTTAGGATTCTAAATATGAACCCCAAAAAGGAACTACTGTGGGGGCTAAGAGCGTAGGGAACAGGTTTTATGTTGTGGCCTTTATGATTAGAATTGGGTTTGGGGGTAACACTATAATTAAGATTGGTATTATAATTATTGTTATTGTTATTGTTATATTATTGTTATTACTGTTGTTATTATGTATTGGTAATTAATCCCCTACATTAGAGGTTACTGTTTCGGATTTTTGGGGTCTCGGGTTGAGCATTTTAGGGTCTAGGGAAACGCTGAGGGTTTGGGGCTGAAGAAAGAGCATTTAACTGTTTTGGGGTTAGGCTTTGACTTAGAATTTAAAGTTCTAGGGTCCTAGGGTTTTGAGGTTTTGAGTGCGGACTCTTTGTTTTTGGGCTTGAGGGTTTGGCGGTAGCGCATGCAACCTGTAACCATAACACTCGAAACCCCTGAAGCCCCACCCCTAAACCCTAAACCCCTAAGCAAGTTTCGACGCCTCCAGGTACTCTCGCGTCTTTGCCAAAGTGGAGACCGAGGACCTCTGCTCGAGCGCCGCTTTGGACTTTTTGGGTTTTTAGGATTTTGGATTTAGGGTTTTAGGGATTTGAGGGTTTAGAGTTTTACGGCTTTAGAGTTTAGGGTTTAAGAAGCTTAGGGTTTAGGGTTGAGGGTTTCGTTTCAGATTGATGCAATTCGTCATGCTTGAGGGCTTCTGATTTAGGGCTCAGAGGCTTTGTACGGTTAAGTTGGGATTTAAGGTTTAACTTGGCACTTGGGTTTAGGGTTCAGGGATCAAGGTTAAGGGATTAGGGTTTAGGGTTTAGGGTTCAGGGCACTGCCAGAAACTGAACCTCTATGACCCTCCACCCCGAAACCTGGCTTCACCCAACGAATGAAGCACCCCGGAACAGCACAGCGCACCTTTCAGCAGATGGAACAACCGAAGACAGACCAGAAGGCCTTAACAATTGGACTAGGGTTTTGGGGCATGTTGTACTATGACTACAAGTTGTAACAAGGACCCCCCCCCCCAAAAAAAAAAAAAAACGTTTTGGTAAATGCTTGGCCCCTATATTACCTCACTCAGCCAACCCGAACCAAAGACTGTGAAGGCTCAGGCTCTGGCCCCGCGATAGAAGCATCATCACCCATGTTTGTTTTTGGAGTTGAGGGTTTAAGCTTATCTAAACCCTAAACCCTAAACCCTAGAAGCTAAACCAGTCTATCATCACCCCAACCGCGACTTCTGCACTTCATGAGCAGCTCACAGCCTCTACTTGCGATCGCTCTGCAGAGCTTGCCAGCCCGGTCGTCACGACTCCGAAGCCCCAGGCTCAAGGCAAACCACCAAGCCCTAATTAGGGTTTAGGGTTTTCGGTTTTTCGTTTTGCTTTTTTTTGGGGGGGTTAGAGTTTAGGGTTTTCGGGGTTTCGCGTTACGGGAACACAAACCCACACCAAGATTGCACTCTGGCTCTGGGCCTCTGACATACTCCAAGGAGGATGTGCCCACACAGGTACCGGGCGCTTTTTCCGACTCTTGCGTGGCGGTCGCTGGTCAGCCTAGTTTCGTCCCACACGGGTGCTTACCATGCAGTATCCGAGCTCGTCAACCAAGGTCTCGATGGGAGAGGCCTGTGTGACCTCATCGAGCCCATCTTGCCAGAGAAAAAACGGCAACACAAACTGATCCCGCTGGATCTCGTGGCACTTCGCGAAAGTCTTCTGAAAAGCATCTCTGACTTCGTCGGCTTTGACATGCTTCAGGTTGCGAAAAATCACATTCGCCTCATAGTAGTTCGATGGCGTGTATTTCCGGCCTCCCTGCGTAAGCGTGCCCTGGTGCATTTGTTCTAGGAGCTCTTTCCATTTTAGAACATTCTCTCTGGAGCTAGCAACATATTGAACCCTCTCCGTGAGCATGCTTGTCACTTCCGTCATAAAGCACTTGAAGCTGTCATCGCTGCAGTCCTGGTGGTAGCCCCAGTTTAGTAGAACCAGGGCCTGCTCCCTCCTTTTTTGCAGAAACGGTGCAAGCCGATGCAGGTCTACCACGATGTTGCCATCGTACTCAACCAACCAATCCCAAGTACCGTTCAACAACCACGAAGGCGGTGCGAACTTCAGTGATTTGCTCGTCAATCTGGCACCGGGAACATACTTGGTTCCTTCAACCTGCGAGAAGTTCACGACACGCCATCCCCGCTCTTGCCACTTCTGCACAGCCGTCATGCCAAAACGCTTCTGGCTGACCTCATCTACAAACAGGAAAGCATCGAGGTGTGACGGGACACATGGAATGTGGTCACCACGCATCTCCTCGTAGCCACCGATGTTGTATGTGTACACTGCAATGCGCTCTTGGCTCTGTGCAGACTCATTGACCCTGCCTGCATCGCATGTATACTCTTCACGGCAGGGAGGTGGATGGCGATCATCGACCCGGAGCGAATCGTCGACCCGGAGCGCCCAGGCCAAACAGAGGCTGCCCAAACACCAAAGGGTCCGAAGCCATGCCATAGGCCTTCCTCTCACCCGCTGTATCAGCGAAGCCACGTGTCAAAATGAAAGCATGGATAACCTGCTAGTAGGGAGACTCGAGCCTGGTGGCCACTTGGGGGGTATATAAGGTTTCAAAGCTAAGCTTAGCAGCTTAGCAAGTTGCCCTTGTATTTTGGATAGGGGCCTGAAAAAGCGCTAACATAACAGTTTCGACCCTCCGCCTTGTTCTAATCATCAAGGCCCCTTTATTGCCAGGTTCTCAAAGGCGTCTCGAAAAGTTTCGCGAACCTTAAAAGTTTCTCCGAAAAGCCTTATGGTGCTGCAAACGCGTTTCAGAAGGTTTGAACTGGGATCAGTGGAAGGGCCCCACAGGTAGAGATTCACGAACAGGTAGCTCGACCGGACCATCATGGAAGTTAACAGCGTCTCCCAATTTCCCAAGACACCGATGAGGGAGTTTATAACAGTTTTAGATTCCTGTAGCTTCTTTGTATCGGCTCGAAAGGGAATGTAGGGCTTTACGGCTCTAGTGTTTGCATTCCTCAACCCTACCCCTACACCTGAGACCCATCCCGAAGAACTAAACCACGGAAGCTGAATCCTACTTCCTAGACCCGGCCCTAATAAGTCCTGATCGCTGAACTTGTGAATGAAAACCACTCCAAGCCTCAAACCCTAAACCTCAGACACCAAACCTCCCAAGTCCCAAAACAATTATTATAGGGCCCTAAATAATTACCAATACTCTTTTGGTGGGTCCTTATGACAATTACAGTAGAATTTACCCCCCAATCCCTCTTAGACTTATTCAAGCCCCTAAAGAACCCAAAACCCTAAACCCTAAAGAACCCAAAACCCTAAACCCGAAACCCTAAAGAACCCCAAACCCTAAACCCTAAAGAACCCAGAACCCTCAACCCGAAACCCTAAAGAACCCAAAACCCTAAACCCTAAAGAACCCAGAACCCTAAACCCTAAAGAACCCAAAACCCTAAACCCTAAAAAACCCAAAACCCTAAACCCTAAACCCTAAAGAACCCCAAACCCTAAACCCTAAAGAACCCAGAACTCTAAACCCTAAACCCTAAAGAACCCAAAACCCTAAACCCTAAACCCTCAACCCTAAACCCTAAAGAACCCAAAACCCTAAACCCCAAAAGAACCCAGAACCCCCTAAGAACCCAGAACCCTAATCCCTAAACCCTAAACCCTAAGGAACCCAAAACCCTAAACCCTCAACCCTACTAAACCCCAAAGAACCCAGAACCCTAAACCCTAAACCCTAAAGAACCCAAAACCCTAAACCCTAAAGAACCCAAAACCCTAAACCCTAAAGAACCCAGAACCCTAAACCCTAAACCCTAAAGAACCCAAAACCCAAAACCCTAAACCCTAAAGAACCCTAAACCCTAAACCCTAAACCCTAAACCCTAAACCCTAAACCCTGAACCGGGCTGCGAAGTTCCCTTCGACTCTGACGAGACGCGTGGAGAAAGCCGCCTGCGGCCTCCACGCTCCTGGCCAGGTGGCACCTGAAACCCAACTGAGGGTTTAGGGTTAAGAGTTTAGGGTTTAGGGAACTTAGGGTTTAGGGTTTAGGGAACTTAGGGTTTTTTTTTTTTTTTAAGCTCCTTTTTCCGCCTAAGGTGCCAGCCGTCGACGAAAGACCACATTGGTCAGGAGAATCTAGCCCTCTTACGCACCTCCGTTGCAGAGAGGAAAAACGAAGTAAAGGCCAGACCCCAGCCATCACAGGCTGAGCCATGCAACATGGCGCGGAAGGTTCTCAACGCCACGGTATCTCGAAATACAGGCATAACACGGTGCGGAAGATTCTCAACACCACCGTAAAAGTAGCCTCAGCACGTGCCAGCAACTTAAGCACCTGAAAACAGCCGTCGTGAAACCCAAGCATAGTCTCCAGATTATCCGTATTAGACAACCCTGCATTCAGCTTCTTCACACACAAGCTCAAAAGCATAAGCTCAGAGTGGCGGGCTTCATCGTGGCGTTACGCACGTCACCTTGAGAAAGGAAATACCCATACCAGGGCAACACCATCCATGCAAGTGTCAAACTCATTAGCAACGGCATCCCTCCAATACCACTGTAACCCATGGCTCATCCAGATTGCACCAGCTGCATTTGCATTCAGCATGGACCCATACTTTCCATGAGCTCCAGGGTGCACCTGACCGCCTATGGTCCCACTCCATCATGTCAGGATGACACCAGTGCTTGCGGTATCCTCTGTGTGTCCAACTGCTACCGGTCCGACATCCCTGTCCCCACCGTGGCCACTTGCGCCACGAATGCTTGCACCACTTCCTTTTTGCATCGCTGGGTGTGTACCAATGTTCATTCCACAAGCTGGCCCCATCGGCTGAGCTGGTGCGTTTGTCATCCGAACCATCAGGTTTGGCAGTGATCTGAGTCCATTCACCATTCCAGTCACCAGGTTCCAAATCCATATCAGTAACCAAAATGTCGTCTGCGTTGCCCTCAGCCTCAGCCTCAACCAAAGCCTTTTCCACTCCCATGTCGTAGGTGTGCAAAGTCTGCGGGCACTGCAGTGGCAGATCCACCCCTTTGGAAGAAGTTGCCACTTTGTTGCGTCTTCTACCCTTCTTTTTTCTGCCCTTCTGGTTCTCGCCCTCGGCCATTGTCGATGCATTCCCTGTACCATTGCGACCATTCTCCAGCCACTGTAGCCTGTCCTCAAGCTTACAGCATCGGTCAGAGACCTCAGCCACGACCATAGTTGATGCACTCCCTGCAGCATCGTGGCAATCCTCCAGTCGCTGTAGCCGTTGCTCAAGCATGCTGCACCGATCAGAAAGCTGTTGTACGGCTTCCTTTTGCGCCGCAAGCCTAGCCTCGACCGATTCAAAACCTTCCTCCCACAGCTTTTGCACCCTTGTCATGATATCATCCATAGCCTTTTTGCCCGATTGCTGAAGCAGCTCAGTCTGCCGCGCAAGTAGTCCACGGAGCATGTTAATGTCCACTTCAACCTCGCAACTCGCAGCACGCAGCCCCGGCGGCGCGTCAGCCGGTTCCATCCGTAAGGCAAGGCAGGGTTTAGGGTTTAGGGTTTAGAGTTTAGGGTTTAGGGTTTAGGGAACTTAGGGTTAAGAGTTTAGGGTTAAGAGTTTAGGGTTTAGGGTTTAGGGAACTTAGGGTTTACCTTAACCCACCAGAACCTACTTTTTTGTAGGGTCCCTATAATCCCATGTTAGGGTTTATGATAATAGCCTACAAAAAAGTGGGTTTTGGTAGGTTAAGGTAGGTTTAAGAGTTTAGGGTTTAGGGTTTTCGACGTAACATCATATTCGATATTAAGATAATGAATGTATTAAAGTAAAGTACGTAGATGATGAAATCATATTGATAAGATATATCTATAGTTTATGAGGGTTCCATAAAGGATTGAGGGCTTTAGGAAACACAGGGTTGAGGGATTACCTGTTGCCCCCCAAACCGACCTTTAGGAACCTTACAAGGCAGAACTTTGGGGCTACAGGTAAACCCTAAGCCCTATCCCCGAAACCCTATCTAGGGACAACGGCATTTTCTTCTAAGGGTTGCATAGGGTGCGACTTCCGGGGCGCTCAAAGTTCCGGTTACCTTCCTTCGGGTTCCTATAAAATGAGGTTCTGACTGTACTACTTGTGGCCCCAAACGCTACAACATAGTAGGTTCTGACCCTTGAATTAAACGGTACAGCCATTAAAATGACAACATAGTAGGTTCTGATCCTTGAATTAAACGGTAGAGCCCTTAAAATGATGACATGGTAGGTTCTGACCCTTGAATCAAACGGTAGAGCCCTTAAAATGGTAGGGCTTTGGATCCCCCAGGGACTGGTCGGGGACCTTACTATGACCCCCAATTCCGTTTCTCTTCGGGCCTCAACCCCAATAAACCCTAAAACCCTAAACCCCTAAACTCCTAAACCCTAAAACCTAAACCCTAAGAGCCCTAAACCCCTAAACTCCTAAACCCTAAAACCTAAACCCTAAGAACCCTAAACCCCTAAACTCCTAAACCCTAAAACCTAAACCCGAAACCCCTAAAGCCCTATTAGATCAGGCTCGCTTCTTCTCTGAGACTCCTTGCCATCAGTTCTGAGTTTAGGGTCATGGGCTTGAGCAGCGTCCAAACCCCTGCTTCTAGGGTTTACGGCTTAGTAGTTTAGGGGCTGTTGGCATAGTATATGGTTCCGGGTCGGAATGCAAGGAGGAAGTCGAAGTCGAGGGTGAACCAGTTGCGCAAATTCGCAGTTTCTTTCGCTGGCCGCTGCCCCTTCTATCTTCGCAGTATCGCCTATCGCCCACGGCGCAAAACCTTCCTCCAAGATCCTGGTATCCTGAAGCCCGGTCTCAGACAAACGGTGAGTGGGGGATTGCCTTCTTTGACTACTATTGAGGGAATTACTGTTGAGAGCTGAACTGGGGACTTCAGGAACAAATAAAAGATGCACTGTAACACTCTTTACGAAGATCTCCGAATAGGGAGCCTTATGTTCAAAACAAAACATGTTTCTTAGCTTGCAGACAGCAGGCGCCCCAGATGCACACACATTTATTCTAGGAGCCCGGCAGACACTTGAGCCGGTGCCAAAATTATTTGTTTACGTCAGTTTCGTTTTTAAAATATTTTAAGGCGCCCCCTGTCATTTTACAGTGTTTGCAACTTGAAGCATACTGGAACAAGCGGTATACTGCTTTAGAGTAAGGAGATCCAGCATAGAACATGCAGCATTCCAGGGTGTGGCCTTGGGTTTTGAAGTCCTTGGGGCCTTTTGAAGTCCTTGGGGCTTTTGAGTTTTGAACTTCGTTCCCTTTTTTAGGGTTTAGGGTCCCTTTTTGGGTTTAGGGTTTAGGTCTGCTTTGCATTTCGAAATGGCGCGGCATCGTGCAGTCATTATGAAAAACTGGTATTTCTGAGAGCAGGCGAAGCTTTCTTTGTGATGCGGAGAGTTGGTTCAGGCCTGGGCTTTAAGCTTCTAGGATTTCGCGAGTTTACGGATGCTTGGAGTGTTTGGAGTCTTCAGTTTTGGGGCTTTCGGGCTTCTGGTCCAAGAAATAGAGCTGGCACAGTACGTGCACGGCCACGGCCCCATCTCGGCAACACGGGCCTACATTCTGGGTATCGTTCGGGTATCGTTCTGCCCAATTTAGGGACGTCTGATTTCCAAAATTTCCATCCCGACAACCTCAACACCCTTTCTGACACCGGACCTAAACTCCCGACACCCTCTCTTGAAGGAAACCAGGAGCCAAGGATTACAGTGCAACATTGCAGTATTGAAGGTGGTCTTTAGGGCGTCCCCTATCGTTGTACAGGTCCCGCTAGCATTTGCCATCTTGGACAACCGCCTGCTTTACAATCAGTATACGACACTTTGATTCCATCTCACTTACCAAAACCGTAAGCCTGAAATTCTTTCGACCTTACAACTATCGTAAACCTTACTTTTAACCTTACACCCTAAACCCCCTAGCCTCACGCTCATATGACCTGAGGTCCAGGCAGCATTGGGTCGAACCTGACAAAGAGCACAGGACCCTTGCAATCAGGCATGCTGTCCTTAAGTTGCCTGGATAAGTGGGAAATGTCGACGGATTTTGCATGCTCCTCGAAGCAGGTCCCTCGACTCACCAAATACAACGATTTGCAGTACCCTGCTTGACGAAGGGGTGCTGGCGTCTCAGGGCCCGCAGAGAGTCCCAGACCCTTGGAACGGAATATAATCATAAAGACCTGAAGACTTAGTAAGTGGAAGACGCGCTGTAAGTTTCTATACTGTAACTATATTGAGCGTAGGGTCGTCAGAGGGATCCAAGTTCAAAGTGCATCCAAGACCAAACCTAAAACCCCAAAATCCCAGAGCCGGCAAGCCTAAACCTTGGACGAGTGTTGGAACCCATATAAGTACTCAACATATATGGGTAGTTCTCTAAAATAGGGTCCCTTTTAGGAGTCCTTTTTATCAGGGTGCCGTACTATACTGGGGATCTAGAAAGGGATTCTAATTTGGAGAACTACCCATATGTGTATATACGTATATATACACACACGCACACAATTGACACCACGATGTCTTGTGGGACCAAAACACTAAGCCTTCTCGCTTAAGATTGCCTGAAGGCCACAGGTCAACTGGCCAAGAAATGCAATAATCCTCAAAACCCGGTGCACCGGCGTAGCATGCTACTGGAGCCCTTAACCATCATATGGATAGTTCTCCAAATCAGGGTCCCTTTTTGGGTCCCCAATATAGTACGGCAGCCTTATAAAAAGGACCCCAAAAGGGACCCTAGTTTAGAGAACTACCCATATGGTAACCCCTTCAAAGAGGTTAGATTGGGTTTCTAGGATCTGTCTCTGCTACGGGTGTCGATGGGCAGCTTGCGGGGCCTGGGTCCTGCAATTGAAAATCTCGCTCGTCTTCGACTTACGGTTTGGGGTTTGGGGTTTAGGGGTCAGGGTCTTCAACCGTAAACAGGGGCTTCGCTCAGGGTACTATATTTGGGTCACCTATTTTCGGAAACCCCCAAAGTTAGGATCGGAAGGACCCATCGAGAGTGCACGCTGCAAATGCCTGTCATGTTAGAAACAGGAGTTTGCTGCATACTCTACTAGACTATGATATTCTGTACAATTCTAAACTGTACTATACTATACTATACTATACTATACTATACTATACTATACTATACTATACTATACTGTACTATACTATACTATACTATACTAAACCATACTATACTAAACTATACTATACTATGCTACCTATACTATACTATACTAGTATAGGTACCACGACTATACTCATACAGGCACTACAAGGGGATACGGTCACTATATTCACTATTCAGTGAGCCCCAGGAAGTCGCCCGTTGTGTGAAGTGTGCAGGATTTGGCGGCCGTGCACCGGCGATCAGGAGTGCGAAGGCTACAAACTGCGAGTGTAGAGATTGGAATACAAGGTACTCAATAATTAGACTAGAGTTTGCGGGTACACTATACTATAACGTACTATAACTATATACGCACCTTAGAGGAAACCAACCTTCACTATTCAGAGCATCCACGGCTCCACGCTCAGAAGCTGGTCACAGGGTTCGAGGTTCGGGAGAGGAACCTCAAACCTAAACCTCTGTTGACAGGCAAGTAGCCGGTCTGCGAAGGCGAAGACCTGCGGAAAGGGCTTTAGGGGGTTTGAGTTTGTAGCATAGGACGAATGTTTCTTGGGTTTTGGTTGAGGAGCTCCGGGCAATCATTTGCTGGGAACTCTAGGGCTTCCACTGTAGGCCGAATAGAATCTAACATAAACCTCCCCCCACCCCTGCAGATTTAATGGCGGCCCTGCCCCCCCCCCCCCCTGCCCCTCCAGCNNACCCTAAACCCTAAACTGACAACTAAGTTTGTAAGATAGGTGCCGTGGGTTCAGGAGGTGGAGTTCCCGATAGTTGTTGATCGCCCCTCTCAGCTCAAGAGGCTTTTGTCTGCCAATATTACATAAAGTAGGGCTGAGGGGTCTTTTTTTCCAGGATTCAGGGTTCAGATATTGGGGGCGGCGGATAGAGTTTTTATTGCATCGGATGTGTTTGTGTTACGCTGTTTCAGAGGCCTATCATACGAAAGCCCTTCCAGGGCCAATGAGTGAGCCAGTTCAAATTTTACTACGGAGACTCTCACATACATTGCAGCACTGGGGTTCTGACTAGAGCTCGCCGTGATCACGACCCGGACGAAACCTCGCTTGCTTAGACCTTCGAACTTGTATAGGGGCATCCTTACATTAGCCCTGGAGAAGCTTGTGCTTCATGACATGGGCACATCTTGCAGACTGCCTGCGCTGCTGCCGGTCCAAATGGCCCCTGTGGATGTTCCTGCCAAGGTTCAGGGTTTTAGTTTGTGCAGTCTGGGGTGTCACGCTCAAGTTCGGCTGGAAGGGTACAATTGGTTCCATAGTCCTGTGGGTCACATTACGCTAAAGACCGCAAGCTTTCTGAAAGGAATCTCAACGACGCTTCATGGGGGTTGCTTGTGAAGCATTCTGATGAGGCTGCATGTTGTGCTCGGTCTCGTGCATGTGAGGCTACCCATAGGCCCCATAGTANNTAGTTCCTGTTTGTGGCTTATATTTAGGATCTTATTAGGGAGTCCCAAAAAGGAAAAGGAACCACTATGGGGCCTATGGGTAGAGTAGAGCTTCAATCGCCAGAAGCCAGCAGACGCGTTCTTGCAAGCTCGTGGGAGGGAGCCTTCTATACTTCCAAGACTTCACCATGGAATCGAAGTGGTCAGAAGGTGATGGCGTAGCAACCGTGATGGGGTAGCATCTACTTCTCATAGCAGGACTCCTGTAAACAGCCCGAGGGATCCTTGGAGGGTTTCTTTAAGGGATACTTGAAATGGTGTCTGGATCATGAGCACAGGGTTTTGTGAGACTAACAAGCATGGTTGCTGAGTCTTCCGACCTCCACATGCATGGGGAACCCAGCCATCTCGGCAGAAGGACCCTAAGCTCCGGCCAGAAGCACCCTAAACCCGAACTCTTAAGCCCCGGACCCTAAACCCTAAACCCTAACTACCCTAACTCCTAAACCCTAACTCCTAAATCCTAAACCCTAACTCCCAAACCCTAAACCCCAACTCCAAACTCCTAAACCCTAGCTCCTAACTACTAAACCCTAAACCCTAGCTCCTAAACCCTAACTCCTACACCCTAAACCCCAACTCCTAAACCCCATAACTACTAAACACTATAACTACTAAACCCTAAGCTCTAACTACTAAACCCAAAGTCCTAGGCCCGAAACGGTGTGCCCGGGCTGTGTGTCGTGAACTCCAGCTTCTGGTGGCTTCCTCAAGTTTAAAGAATCAAACAGCAGCGGCCTTACTACTTCGAGTAAATAGGGCTTAGGGTTTAAGGGGGATCAGGGTTTATAGGGTTTGGGAGTTAAGGTGTCGGGCTTAGGGTTTAGAGGATATGAAAGCATAGTTGTACATTGGGGGCTATAAGATAATGATATGGCAGAGTTTTTGGGCTTCTATATAAATTGGGTTCACCGTTTGTGGCTTCGGGAATCTGTGGTTTAGGAGGCGGTCGTCGGGTGTGTTGCTTTCTGTGCTGAAGCCCCGAAGCTGTAACAGCACCCAATACAACTCCCGAGCGGATTTTTGTTGTGGGTTTAGACGTAGGGGTCGATCCAACATATCCGAAGCAAAAGTTCATAACCCTGAACCCACACCTAAAGCTCAATCCGTGAACCCGATGGCTCCAAACAACAACAAGCAAACTGCCTGCATCCCTGGTCGGCTTGGGTTCGCCCTGGCTCAAGGTACCAGATCCGGGTTTACGCGCGATGTTTCGCGTGTGTGGGGGGTCTTTTGGCTTAATATGGGGCTCGGAAGCTTCTAACCATATCCGCTTATAGTCCGTGATATGTCTATGGCGCATTGTTTTGTAGAGCTTGAGAGCTGTATGGTTCAAGGCTTTAAGTTCAGGTTTTGTGGTCTCGGCAGGTTCAGTGGAGTGCGTAGAGGAATTTTTGTTTCTGCAAAAATAGGCTTAAGCTATGAGCACCATTTGTTGTGCAGCAGCAGCCTATGTCTCACTATACATCTAGGAAAACATTCACCATGCTTAAAGCAACTCCACTCCCGTTTCCCTTCTTCGGGTGCAGCCCGAAACCAAAACGACCCTCAGAAGTTGTGGGTCTGTAATTACTGTCGACCTTATCTGGGAGATAGACCTTGCGGTCTTACAGGGTTCATGTTTCTCACCGCCCCAGCCCTAAACCCTAAACCCTAAACCCTAAAACCTCGTAAACCCTAAACCCGCAAGACCCCTTTCTTTTTTTTCCAGTTATAAGAGTTCGTCGGGCCCCCAAGATTAGAAAAACACGAAGTTTCGGCGTTGGCTTCAAAGCCCCGATAGAGGCTTTAGTATAGGGCTGTAGGATAAGCTGCACCCCTATACCGTGAATCTGCCAGGGGCGGCAGGTCGCCGCCTATTACTTGAGGTGTTTGCAGATTTTGCGTAGTAGGGCATGATTTCAGCCACGATGAATTGCGTGCCAGAAACACGAGCAAAATCCCAAACTCCTTTCTGAGGATAGGATAGCAGCTCTACGAACCTGCACCCACAACCCCTAGAAAACACATCCTGCGAAGCTTCGCAGCTGAGCCTCGCGATGAGACCATGGCTGAAGCAACAAATTATCCAGAGCCTGAGAAGCAGTGCCGAATCTCTGCTATAGGGGGCTTAAAAATTGGAAACTGGTTTGGGGGCATATGGTAGTATAATGAAAATGAGGACCTGCAAGGCATAATCTCGGTACTTGTTCCGACCCCTTTAATAAACCCTAAACCCGAAAAACTAATCCCAAAGCCGAAACCGCAAATCCGAAATCCTAAGCCCTAATCCTCAAAGCCTATCCAAGACCCTAACCCTCAAAGCCTATGGCGGCGCGGCATCCGAAAAATGCTATGCCCTAAGCCTGCAAAGCCCAAACCCTGTTCCCGAAAGCCTAACACTCATTCTCACGCAACATACCCTCACATGAGGAGCTGCTACTCCGTATACCCTAAACCCTAAACCCCAGACCCTAAACAGGTGCTACCCGAACCCCAGCCCCTAAACAGGTGCCTTAACAGGTTCTAAACCCTAAATCCCGAGGTTCGCAGGAACGGATCCTGGCGGAGTCTTACTTGGACTCCCCCCAAAGTACTACCAACGAGAGTACGTCTTTGATGTTTTTTGCATTAAGGGCCTCGGCTATACCCAAAAAACATGCTCTCATATGGAGACTATAAGGAAGTGCTACTACTAGGTATTCCGACCCCTATACTTTTTTAGGGCTTTTTCCGAGTAGGGCTTGAAGGTTTCAGGAGTTGGGGTTTAGGAAACCGGTTGCGGCTGAATGAGGTTTTGAGAAGGGGCTTCCAGGCATAGAATGCGTTGCAGTCCTGAAGTTCTGTGGGGGAGCTAGTTAGAGGATCAGGGGACTTAGTAAGTAGGGTCATAAGTAAGGTAACTATAGTTACATCTACTTATAACCCTAATTAGGTACTTAAAACCATACTTACTAAATGCCTGATCCTTTAAGTAGCCGGAGTTTATCGTCGTCTGTTGGGAGACACATTGACTACCTTCCAGCCACCAAGCATTTCCAGCCATCGTCAGAACGTGGTGTCCAATTCATACTTGGCCAGAGTTGTGTTGCATCTTCAGCTTGAGTCGCTGTCGTTGTGAGATTTTCGGTGCAGAATCTATCCTGTGCTTCGATGCCAGCTGACGAACTTGGCGTCCATGAATCTCTGGCCAGAGCCACGAAAAGCTTTGGGTTACGCCCCCGTCAGAAACTCGCGGGGTCCAGTTGATATACAACTCGTTGGACATGTCACCCGATTCGTTCATCTCCGAACAGCGAAGGTCTGAGTCTGGAATGGTGCCATCAACTGTTGAACCCATGGGCTGAACACTCACTGGCTGCTGAAAGTTCCTGGGCATTAGGTTTAAAGCACAAACCGTCGAAAATGGGGCGGAAGGGGCGGGGGTCCATATGAGTAAATCCACAGCTACCTCTCTCACAGCCCCAGTTGCGACTGCCCAGAGCACCTGACGTCCTACTTGATGTAGTGTTCTCGCGCTTCGTACATGGATTTGCGCCCTCAAGACTTGATGCTTCAGGGTTTCTTGGCTGACTTCTGAACCGCTCCTAAAAGTTAAACCTTCAGCTTATTATATAGAAACATTAAAAGGTAAAGTTCTAAGAGTCAACCAGAAGAATGCAAAGCCAAACCCTACCTCGCAGCCGCCGCGGTCCCTGGCATCTTTTGCCATCTCTGAAAGTCACGGCACCGGTCACAGGCTCCAGGAGGGTTTGGGGCTTACAGCCTCACGGTTTAGGGTTTGGGGGTTGTGGGCCAGTGCGGGTCTTGGGGTCAGTAATGTAAGGTGGCCTTGAGGTTTAGGGTGTAGGGTTTCGGTTCAGGTGCTTCGGTTGAGCGTTGAAAGCGGGTAGGGTTTTGGGCCTGATGTTTTGGGCTGAAAAAGACTGAAGATTCAGGGCATAAGCAAGGAGGAGGAGCTTCAGCTTAGGGGGAAGGGGTAGGGTTCCGGCTGCTAGGTTTCAAGCTGTAGACTTTTGACAAGCCAGTTGGCTCCAAAACTAGTCTCCTTGACTGCGACTGGTATTCGCAGTCGTGTTCCGAGCTGTTGAAGCTGACTGTTTGAACTATGGCTGCCTCTAACCTGACATCATCTATCATGGCTGTGCTCACCAACAAGCTTTTTAGTGTAGCTGCCCCGAGTCACAGGTCTACTTCAAGGATCTGGGTCTTAGGTCGGCTATACGCAGAGTTGTAGGTAGAATATCCTTAGCAAGGGCACCTATGAATCACCTATGAACCCCAACGAGCACCCGCTTCCCGAGTCCTTTGTCCTCTAAGTACTGCATGGCAGATGTTTACTTCAAGCTTTGAGCCAGAGCCAATTGAAAAGGTATAGGAAAGACAAGCAACAGGTTGCACAGAATGAGATGTGTGAAGTGGAAAGGGTAGGAGTAGTCAATCATAGTATCCGTTGATAGTCCTTGGGCCGCAAGAGACTTCCCTTCAAATACGCACCCCTGGGGGCAGCTTTCTGTTCGCGCAGCTACTACCTTATCACGTGGCCCTAATTGCTAAAATCTAAAGCCTCAACCTAAACGCCACATTGATGCTGCACAAACAGTACAGACTTTGCCTCTAAAGTACTTACGTAGGAACCCTGTTTGAAACCCAAGTATATACTACATAAGCACATGGACACTTAGGGGACAGGATCTCACTAGTGGTTGTGTCCGCATCCATGCTCGATGTGTATTGACCTGTACCATCTGCGACCCGACGAGCCGACGAGTTTGGGGTGTTCGGGTCTACGTTCTAGGGCATGCATTGACCACATGGCCGCAGACATGTATGAATCTCTCCCTCTCTATACCCATGCATGCAGCCATGCATGGATGGATGGATGGATGGATGGATGGATGGATGGATGGATGGATGGATGGATGGATAGATGGATGGATGGATGGATGGATGGATGGATGGATGGATGGATGGATGGGGTGGGTATGTGTGTGCGCACATGTGCATGTGCATGTGCATATGCATGTGTATATGTATGTGCTCATGCGTATGTGTGTATATATGTACGTGTATGCTGGATACTCATGGTATGTAGTCCGTGGTCCACCTTATTAAGCACCTAGGAAGGCAGCAAGTCTGAAAGCTTGAACCTTCATCTTCAAGGTTAAGGCTTATGGGTTAAGGGTTCAGGCCGTGCAGCGATGGCACAGAACACTCCACACGTTTTTTGGCAGCAGGGTGTTTGGTACCAAATGCACTCAAATGGACCCATGCTGCTCATCTACATCTAGAGAGATAATCGGTCTGCGCGTGGGAACCAGCAGCAGCCGACTAAATACAGCTCGCCGTGGCAAAAGCCCGAGGAAGAAAGGCGGCTGCAGGCCTGCACTTTACCCATAGGCCCTCAAGTAGTTCCTTTTTGGGGTTCGTATATAGAATCCTATAAGATAATCCCAAAAAGGAACTACTATGGGGCCTATGGGTAGTAATTAG
>CAJNDV010012792.1:60412-73642 GCA_905221635.1 Symbiodinium sp. CCMP2456
CCCCCCCCCCCCCCCAAACCCTAAGCCCTGAGCCCGGACCCTAAACCCCTACACGTTAAATCCTCGACACCTAAATGCTAAACCCAGATATAGTAAGCTCCAAAAAGTTGTAAACCCCATTAAGGACACTTAGTGCTGGGATTCCCTATACATTACTCTTAAGGATTGAGGCGATTAGGCTTCCAACTTTTGGGCTTCTACTGTAAATCCCTTGTAAATCCCTTCAACAAAGTCCACAGAAATTCGCACCTGTGCCTGGAGTTGTTCCACTTTGCTCGCGAGTTCTGGCAAGGCCTCCGCCTATGTACCGGCTTTGGGTTTGGCAAAAATCTAAAACCAACTTACACACTTTTCGGTCAACCTGTATTGCCTTGATGCTATGGGATAGTCTTTTTCTCACTATTCGGCTTCAATAAGGAGACCCACAGTAAAGCAGGAACAAATCACCCTAAACCCTAAACCCTAAACCCTTAGTGGAACCTGATAGTTCCATCTGATCGACGGCAAGAGTCTCAAGCCTGGCAAAACAAAGCACCAAAAACCCTCAAACCCGACACCACCCACTCCCTAAACCCTCACAAGCCCTTAACGCCAAACCCTAAACCCTAAACCCAAATCCCTCAAAAGCCCTAAAACGCCCTAAGCCCCAAACTCGAAGGACGTAAACCGCGAAAAGCCATTACACCCCACAGGCTCCAAACCCTAAGCCACCCTAAACACATCCTAAGCCCGACAAACTCCAAACCCTAATGTTGATGGTATTAAAAAAATTCCTGCATCACTGAAGGACCCTAAACTATGGGAATTATGGTATATTCCTTCTTAAGGGTAACCTAAACCCTAAACACCTGAAACCCTAAAACCCTAAACCCTAAACCCTAAACCCTAAACCCTATCTTCTTATGGGTACGGCAGGATGCCTTAAGACTTAGAATAGCGTTCCTTTTTCAGGCATCCTTAAAGAGTTCCTTCAACGGGTTCTATAAGGGATCGACTCTATTCCTTCTTATGGGTAGCCTGGAACCTAAACCTTCAACCCTAAACCCTAAACCCAAAGCCTTCAACCCTAAACCCCAAACCCTAAACCTTAAGCCCCAAACCCTAACTCCTAAACCTTAAGCCTTAGACCTTCACCTTAATGCAGGATTTAGATCATCAGCCCTAGGACCTTAAACCTCCATCTCAGGCCTGCAGCTGCTCGAGCTTCCCCGAGAGAGCACCGGGATTGTCGGCGTCCTGGCTTAGGGTTTAGGGTTTTGGGGTTAAAGGTTTAGCGTTTAGGGTAGGGGTTAAGAGTTGAGGGTTCAGGGTTTAGGGCTTAGGGTTTAGCAAGGATCATAGAACTTTGGCTACGGAAGAACACATGGGTAACTATTTTAAGCAGATTGGTGTCTATCTTAGGCTTCTAATTAGGGTTTAGGGTTTAGGAAGGATCATAGATTTCCTTTGGCTACGGAATGACACATTGGTAACTACTTTGGCTTCTAGCGAAGGATCATAGAACTTTGGCTGCGGAAGAAGACATTGGTAACTATTGTTGATGATATAAATCCTGCGTCCTGCATTACCAATAATCCCCAGAGTTTAGGGTCCTTACGGTAATGCAGGATGTCTATCATCAACCGTATTTTTGGGCTTCCCATTATAGTGGGACGTGCCTGCAGAACAAGTGGCGGTCCCTCGTCGGGCTGCTGGCGCAGCGCCTTCGAAGGCAACGTGAGGGAAGATTCGTGGGTCCTAGTAAGTAAGGTTAGAAGGACCTTGACTGGGGATATAAGTTAAAGGAAAGGACAGGTGGTGAGTTTAGGGCATATCGGTCTTCTATCAGGTTCCCTATAAGGTATGTAGACCTTCTATAAGGCTCCTATAGCGGTAACTACCCACCTGAAAATGTCCTTGAATAAGAGATGATTAATGCTATGCTGTTACCCTATCTATAACCCTAGTTACTTGCGACGTCTCATGCTCCTTTAAGTAGCGTCTAAACCCTAAACCCTAAATCCTAAACCCTAAACCCTAAACCCTATCTATAACCCCTAGTTACTTAGGACGTCTCATGATCCTTTACGTAGCGTCTGGGGCTTCGAGTCACGAGTCGAGGATCTCCTTGTAAGATGAAGCGAACTCGGGGGTCAAAATGAGGGCCTTAAAAGAGCGTTTTGGGATATTTTACAAAATAATTACAAGTAGTAATATAAGGGCCTTAAAAGATTCGAACAGCGCTTTGGGGTCTGTTACAGTAGCGCGCGCCTAGTAGAAGCCCTCAATCCACAACCCTGCACCCTGAATCGGAAGTCTCTTATGGAGCCCTTACGGGAGCCCTTAAAGAAACTCTGAAACACAAGACATAAGAGCTTCAGGTACTTCAGGTAGCCACGGTACAAGTAGGAGTCGGTGAACAGGCTGTTCAGGGAATTGACTTAAGATAGGGGCCGTAATAACTTGAACAGGGTTTGGGGCATATTATACTATATTATACTAAGGAAGCCTCCCCCCTCCCAAAACAAGCAAGTAGTATAGGTAATTATGTAGGTCGCTACATTAAGGGCTCAGGGTTCATGTTGGAGGATGGTAGGGTGCACAGGCTGTTGGATGCTCTAAAGAAGTCTGGACTTACTATAGGGGCCTTAATAATCAGAATAGGGTCCCCTTAAAGGGTTCTATAAGGGATCTACTATAAGAGGGTTCTATAATGTAGGGGCCTTAATAATTAGAATAGGGTTTTGGGATGCCATGATACTATAAGTAGAATAAGGAACCCCCAAAGCAATATAGGTAATTATTCGGGCCCCTAGGTTACGGGTGGACTTCGCGGCTTTGCACCTCATATGCTAAAAAAGTTGGTATTAAGGGGGTTGCATGGTTAGACTTGAGCCAGGGTTGTCGTGCCGGGCTTGTCAGATCACCAATCCCACTCTAAACCATAATCCTAAGCCCAAAACGCTAAAGCCTAAACACTAAGGTTGATGATATAATTCCTGCATAACCCATAATAAGGAATATACCATAATTCCCATAGTTGAGGGTCCTTAAGGTAATGCAGGATTTATATCATCAGCACTATGCCCCCCTTCGACCCTTAGAGCGGCAACTCGCCAGTGCGAAGCCACACTCCGAACGTCAACCTCTACACTTCATCCCTAAACCCTAAACCCTAAACCCAAAACCCTAAACCCTAAGCCCAAAACCCTAAACCCAAAACCCAAAACCCTAAACCCGACACTAAAACCATGATGGACAAGATAAGGAATACACGCCTTTCGGGGCACACCCTGCAGCCTAATACCTTAAAGTCTACACCCTGAACCCAAATCCTTCGGGCTGCGATGCTCCCGAGAATCGAAACCCTTACCAAGTTACCATTTGGGAGCTGAAACATTAGAATTTAGAATATTATTTTTGGGGTGTCCTTGCTACCTAAACCCCCTAGACCCTAAACCGTTAGAGTTTAATATGCCCCAAAACCCTATTCTAATTATTCCAGCCCCGATATTGTAGCGCTCACCACTTCGCACTAGCCTGAGCTCAGAAGCTAATCCTGACTGTCGACCCCTCAGAATGTGTATCGTGAAAAACCAAGGGCACAAACCCAAAGCTCCACACCCAAAACCGGTACAGGTAAGACACAGTACCTCTCGCAGTCGTAATCGAGCGCCTGAACCTGCTCCAATCTCTTCGCGCGGTCTGGTAGAGCATCCGCCTGCAATAGAAGTCTAGGTGTCGAGTTTAAGAGTCACGCAAAATATCTACACTTAGGGTTCTACTTAAACAACACTTCCCAGAGAACCCAATACCCCTTCATCAAGGAATATGCGTTAAACCATAGGGGCCTTAATACTATGCACTTAGGGTTCTCCAAAACCCTAAACCCTCAACCCTAAACCCCTAAACCCTAAACCCCTAAACCCCTAAACCCCCAAACCTCTAGACCCTAAACCCTAAACCCTCAACCCTAAACCCTTCTGTTTGAACAATACTTGAGGGGAGCGAGCCGCGAGTCGCCATCAGGGCGGGAGCCCTTTTCTTCTTCCTGGGCTCTGGCTCAGCCTTCCCTCCCAGACCCCCAAAAGGATCTAAGAAATAGATCCCCTAATTAGGGACCCTAACTACTAAGGGGTACTTTATAGGAACCCCCTTAGGGGATCTATTTTTTGGATCCTTTTGGGGGTTTGGGTTACGGACCAAAAAACCCTTAAAAGTACGGGCCCCTTGTACCCATATATCATATACTATGAATCCCTATAGACGGTCTATGAACCTTAAGCCCTGTTAGGGTTCATCTCGTCTTCAAGGTTCAGGCACTCTTGCAAGACCTTCTTTGCACGTTCCTGCTGTGCCTCGACCACCCTAAACCCTAAACCCTAAACCCTAATCTCGGGCCTTAAGGCAGAGGACATACTGAGGCACCGGAGGCGAATACCTTCCCACGACTTCGCACAGCCGTAACCACGTTGGGCGTGTCGGTGGTAAGTCTGATTTGCTTTGATGAAGAACTAAGGCAGAATTTATGCGCTTTGAACCTCAGCCGCAGCAGTGAGGGCAGACACGAAGAAGCTGGCAGGGGAACTGCTATTTTGGGTTCAGGAGGGCTGAACTTTCGTTTAGTTGCTTAGGAGAACGGGAGGCTGATTGCAGCACCACCTTCGCTCTTCCAGGGTTGAGGGTTCACGGTGAACCCCAAAACCCTAAACTCCTAAACCTCTAAGCCGTCACGCCGATGGATGAGGCTACAATGTCGACCGTGAAACTATGGAGAACTTCCAGGTGTCATGGGAAGGATGCCAGCCAGAAAGCCGGTTCGGAGGCTTACCGGCCTCTCAATATTAATCAGGCTTAGGGTTTAGGGACTCAACTTTTGGGCTTGGGGCTTAGGGTTTAGGGTATAGGGTTTAGGGGTTTCAGGCTCAGGGTTCCGAGGTTAGGGTGTAGGATCAAGCTTTCGGGTTTGACAAGTCTAAGGCAGGTGTCTTGGCTCTAAGTACTCGTCGAGTATCATGGGGGGCTACATGCTAACCTTTGGGGTTCTATAGGGACGAAAATACCCCAAAAAGGTAAAAGGTTACCTACTCTATTACTACTGCTGTTGATCATATAAACCCTGCATTACCTTAAGGACCCTAAACTATGGGAATTATGGTATATTCCTTGTTCTGGAAAATCCAGAGCTTAGACCATCCACCGTTTCTGTGCTTGTGTGGACTTGCGGGGCGAGACCCCCGGCCTCGCCATGAAGAGCTTCGGGATTGGTGAATACCCCAAAGTTCGGGGAAACTACAGGTGGGGAGTTGGGGGTAAAAGGTTTAGGGTTTAGGGTTTGGGGTTTAGGGGTTTAGTGCTTTAGGGTTTAGGCTTTGGGGTTTAGGGTTGAGGAAACTACAAGTGGGGAGTTTAGGGCAAAAAGGGCTTCTATAAGGCTTCTATCAGGTATATAGACCTTCTATAAGCCTCCTATGACGGTAACTACCCACCTGAAAATCAAATGTCCTAGGCACAACCCACATGCCTGAAGCAAACCCAACAACCCTACGGCCCTTCGCGACAAAGGTCCCAGAGAACCCAATACCCCTTAATGAAGGAACATAACTTCAATGACAATATTAAGGCCCTAGAATTTAAGGTACATTCACATCTTGCCAAAGCCGAATACGCTAAACTCGAAACCCTGGATCTCGTATGTCGCACGTTGGAGGGGCCTCCACAGCCGTATAGGAAGCCCCATCGGGCTGTTGCTGCAGCGCCACCTCCAAAACCCGCTATGTGGGAACCTTAAAGGTTGGAATAGGGGTTTGTGGGGCTGTAACAGGGGCAACACAGGGCCCTTGAGAATTCCGCAAATTTCAGAAGATGGATTTCTTGGGGGCTTCAGGTTTGAAAACGGACGATGCAAGGGCCTTCGAATTTGAATGTGGCTTGAAGGGTATTTATACTGTAACTATAACAGTTACTGACGAAGAAGATGCTATCACGACTTAATGTAGGAGCCTTATTTTAATAATTAGACTAGGGTTTTTCGGTTTCTTTATTGTGATTTATAGTAAGGAACCCTAGTAATAAATAATATTGGTACTTATTTAGGCTTCTATATTATTCAGAACCTCTATGATTCAGAACCTAGAGGCTAAAGCCTTCACCAGGGCATCGGGGGATACTTGGCCTGGGATGCCGGGCAAGGTTAATCCTGCTCAAAGGCCGGTTTGAGTCTTTGGGTCCGGCAACTTTGGGTTTGGGGGTTTACTTAAAGGATCATGGGACTTAGTAACTAGGGTTATAAATAAGGTAACTATACTTATAACTACTTATAACCCCAATTAAGGTACTTATAACCTTACTTACTAAGTCCCATGATCCTGAAAAGGGGGTTGAGGGGTTTGGGGGTTTAGGGTTGAGGGAAACCGTGATTGGATTAGGGTTAGGAGTTAAGGCTTAGGGCTCTTTGGGTTTAGGGTTTCGGGTGCTTCTAGAGCAGAGAAGTTCTCAAGAAGCCTAACAGCAACGTTCGAGGTCGGCGCCTGCAGTTGCTCCACTCTGCTCATGAGGTCTGGCACAGCCTCTCCCTGCGCCAGAAGAGAGGTTCAGGACTTGGGGGTGGGGGTTTAGGTTTAGGGTTTAGGGTTTAGGGTTTACTGTATAACTGCTTGAGTCCGGTCCGGCTATGTTGGGGGTTGGCCAATTTGAAGCTTTCCGTTCAGCCGGTGGTCTTGCACATCTGGCACTGACTCATGTTGCAGACGGCAGCGGCGAGGCTCTACGTGCTTCAGCGGAGCAGAGACGGACCAGCAAACAGCAGCTGCCCGGTATTAGCCTTCCGTGTCTGCTGCAATCACCTTGAGGGCGCTCTTGACATGGCCGCTTAAGGTCGTAAGCTCCACTCCTGCAGTCTGAAAATCACCAAGGGCAGCTCGAGCTGCCTCTAGCCTTTCTCCCGAGCATGCGCGGAGATAGGATGCCAACCCAGAAACCGTCCATCGTTGTTGACCCTTCCTGATATCCAGCAGTGTTGTCAAGTATATCTCTGTGAATGCCCTGTCTGCTTTGACTCCTAGGTTTTGCATCGTTCTGTATGCGTCTAGGAGTTCGTCTAGTGGTGCTGTTGCATAAGCTCCAACCAAGCCAGCAAAAATAGGGACAGTCGGCTGCAAATCAAGGGCCCGCGCTAGATTGAATAAATACTGGGCTGCACGCCAGTTGGTGCCGTTAGCTTCCCAGCAGGCACGAACCGCGGATGTTACATGAGCGATGTTGACAGCAACCCGTGCCTGTGACATCGTGTCAAGTACTGCAGCAGCTGTTGCAACATCGCCTTCTGCCGCAGCTGCATCAATCCGTGCCAAAGCTAATGGCTCATCCAGCGGGATGGTGTTTGCAGCTTCCTCCCAAACCTTCCTGACGGTGTCGTTGTCACCTAGCCGTGAAAAGATTGTGAGGGCAGCTGTGAAAGTAGGTGCCGTTCTTGAAATGTTCGAATCACAAACCCTCTTGTAGATGTTGGCACCTTCTCTAAACTGGCCACATCGGATAGCAGCATTCATGACCGCATTGAAGATCTGGTTCTCTGCTCCCACATAAGAATCGTAGAGGTGCCGAGCAGCAAACCAGTCCTCTCCTGCATCGGCGATCTTTGAAAGCACCACTTGCCCGGCGGGGCTGAGAGGATGCTGCAGTAATCGTGCCGAAGACTTCAGGGCATTTCCGTCACGCTCTCGGATGCGCCTCAAGGATTCTTGCCTCTGCGTGGCAAAACACAACGTGTTGCACACCACCCATAGGAGGACTGATGCCAGCTGCATGGCACGGCGGACGGATGGATTCCGTCGCCGTGTGTCGTGTGGCATGATGTGTGTGCTACGGCAGGGACCAGACTTGAGAGGCTTTGTTGGCCTAACTTCCGGCAAAAACGGCAGGGGACTTCATAATTTGAACATGATTGGAGATGTCTATATTTAGATATCATAGCAATCAGTTTCGCGTATCCTTACCGGGGGGATATGAGTACCAAATATTCAGGCCCTTACATTGGCTCGCAGAGCTTCTTGGAGCCTGGAAGCAGCCAGTTTTCCCTCGCGCCGCCTGCTCGTACATCGCCGAAGACACTACTTGAGTAATTGGGCTTGGGGTTTAGAGGTTTGGGGAATCACGAGCCACCCTTTTTCAAGCAGTAACCGCATTTACGGACTGATCAAGGCCGCGTGCATTAGTGTCGCTTGCTGGTGGTTAGCGTTTCAGGTTGGGTTGTAGAATTTGGGGCGGGATGTTGCGGGTAAGTGTAATCGGACCTTCCTCAGGCATGACACAATTTCAGCAGTATTGAAGCTATATCTATCACGCGGTGCTCTTCAGGGTCACCCGAGGTTGCAACGGTGCTTTTGGCTTCGGGACACCGTACCTGCCTCCAGGTGCTCCAGCTTTGCTGTGAGTGCACCGAGAGTGTCGGCCTTAGTATGGGCTAGCGTATGTGTAAGGCAGTGTAGGGTTTAGGGTTTAGGCTTTAGGGTGGGTTTAGGGCTTAGGGTTTAGGGTTTTGGGTTTAGGGTTGAGGGGTGTAGGGGGTAAGAGCTGAATTGGACAAAATGGAGGCTCAAGGAAGTCTATAGTCTATAGATTCGGGCTCTGGCTACCTTAACTCTGGACGCCCCTGCATTGCTTAGGAAGCTCTGCTGCTAGGCCTAAGTTCCCGTGTCCTTGGAGTAGAGCCTGCTTGGAGGGTCGGGGGACTTAGTAAATGGTTATTTTATAGACTTATAAGTACTATAACCCCAATAAGGGTCCCTTTTAGGGTACTTATAAGTCTACTTATTACCTACTTACTAAGTCTCCCGACCCTCCAAGTGTATTATGGCCGATTATGGCCTGCAGTTCTCTGCTACATCTTTCGGGATGGATGCGTTCTAGAATTTTGAGGCTCTTCTGACTTGGCAAGGCGACTGACATGATGAACTATTCCTGGGTTAGTAGGGATAACGAAAACCCGGATAGCATCGCAGCAAACCGTGCAGCGCCTTTAAGATAGTAGTAACACCTCTGACTTGAAGAGTCTGGGTACCTCATAGCCCCAGTCTAAAACAACTCTTGACAGGATACGCCGCTGAATGAATGACAGTTCTTCACCCTGAACTCTGAACCCAAGCCGTAAGTCGAGATCATGCTTGCTCTGCGGTTCAACCATCCGTAGCCAGATAAAGTTGTCTAGACACTACGCCTCAAGAGTCTGATTACTACACCCGCTCTCCCTCAATAAGGGCGATAAGAAGGGTATTATGTCGGCCTCGAAGAAAACGGTGCTGCTCTTGAGGCTTGTAACGAACGAGCAAGGCATCTTCGTCAGGACTTACACAGCCTAATTTAACCCCAAACCTCAGATAGCTCTTCTCGGTGAGCCCAATACCCTAAACCCTAAACCCTAAAACCTCAGACCCCTCAACCATGGAGGAATATAGCCAACACCAGAAGCCTTTACATAGTCTCCTTACTTGCAGGATAGTGGGCTCTGTGGGTTTAATCTGCAAACCATCTGATCGGGCTTTTGGGCTTTCCGGGCCTAAGCCTTTGAAGCACTCATGTAGTGGCCTTAACTTCAGAATTAGAATAGGCTTTTGGGGTTCCTGATTATAAGTATAGCAGGAGGTACCCCAAACCCTAGACCAATTTTTAAGGCCCTACCCTAAACCCTAAACCCTAAACCCTAAACCCTAAACCCTAAACCCTATACGAAACACGAGACCCAAGCAACACCTAAGCCCTGGATCCTCGACCGCTTGACCCCTAAATGCCCTAGGCCCCACGCTCACAACCTCTCTAACTCTCAAACCCCAAAGCCGTAAACGCTTAAAACCACCAAAATCCTTACTTCCCCATTCCCTAAACCCCTAAACTCCTAAACCCTAAGCCCCTGAACTCCTAGGTTCCTGAGTGACCCCTAAACAATAAGAGGGTACCGAGACCCCAAAATAAAAAGGGTAAAAGGGTACTACTCGCGAACCAAGACCCCTAAACTCCTTCACTCCTAAGCTTACTGTTTGGATTTGTGCCCCTAAACCCCCGAGCTCCTAATCCTTACTTCCCTACTCCCTAAACTCCTAAACTCCTAAACCCTAAACCCCTAAACCCCCAAACTCCTAAGCTTACTGTTTGTAATAAGGAACCCCAAAATAATATACAGGTAACTATTTAGGCCCCTACAGTGAACTCCTTCACTCCTCAGCCTGCTGTTTGGCTTTCTGCCGGCCTCCAGGTTTTCCATCTTTGCAGCGAGGGCGCTGAGATCCGCAGCCTGGGCCATGAAGATCACTCGGAACTTCGGCACCGAAGGCTTCTAATATAGAAGTCTGGACTTACTATAGGGGCCTTAATAATTAGAATAGGGTCCCCTTAAAGGGTTCTATAAGGGATCTACTATAAGAGGGTTCTATAATATAGTGGCCTTAATAACTAGAAGAGGGTTTTGGGGTATCTTATACTATAACCCCACTAGGGAAACCCCCAAACTAGTATAGTTATTCATTCAATAGGGTTTTGGGGTATCTTATATTATAATCATAACAAGGAGCCCCCAAAATATAGTATAGTTAAGTGTTCAGGCCCCTGTATTACGTAACGGTGCCTGTAAGGGAACCCATTTGAAAGGAAACCATAAGGGTTCTCTCTGAGGCTCTTTATAAGGGTTTATAAGGCTGCTTTTGGGTTCAGAGCCGTTTAGGGTTCTGTAGGGCTGCCTTCTCACAAGGCTTGTACAGGCTACCCTCAAACCGAAGCAGTCTCTGCTTGTAAGGGTTTAGGGATTGAAGTGGTTGGCGGGTTTAAGGTTGTAAGGCAAGGGCCTGAATAATTAGAATAGGGTTTTGGGGGCTCCTTATTATAAGTATAGTATGATAGACCCCAAACCCTATTCTAACTATTAAGGCCCCTACATTATGAAGAACATACCAAAGACTGCATCCAGGGGGCAAGCTCGGTACATCTGGGATCGGCGACGCCTGACATGTTCGGGGTTCCGGTTTAGGGTGTTGGGGGTTTAGGGTTGGTTTAGGGTTTAGGGTTTAGGGCTTCGGGGGCTTGGGTTCAGGGAGGTCTGGGATCAGGGGTTCGAGCTGAAATTGGGTTCAGTTTGCCGCGCTGTTGAAATGGGTTCCAGATTCGACAATCCTGCTCTGAGTTGCAGGATGGCACCCTGTACGCAACCCCTTACCCAAACCCAAATCTGCAAGACCTTGATAGAACCGTGTAAAAACCTTACTTGATGCCAAGCTTAGATCTGCAGTTGCTTGCAATGTACCTCGTGTGTCAAGTTTCTTAGGAGAGCAACAAGTTCACCTTTGCGACTCTGTAGGGATCATCGTACCCAACAAAGGTAAGGGCTTAGGAGGAAGACAGGGGCCGAAACATACACCAATACCGTAAAAGCCCTGTCTGGGGCTCCCTATGCCCACTAAACCCTAAACCCTAAATAGTATTACGCTGCTCCTAACCGACCTTGGCCCTTTTTTCGGGCCGCGGGCCGTCATGTTCGACGTGCGGCAAACAAACTCCTAACCGCCCTTAGCTAACTCCCTGGCTCAAAACAGCCCAGCCCCAAAGCCGCAAATAGTATGGTCTTTGAGCCCACAATCCCCAAAATATGCGCCCGTAGAGCTTTAGGATAAGGGTCGTGATTCGTCAATGATAGTCTGGAAAAGATTGAAAGACCGTGTGGGAGTTTCTGACGAGTAGTCTAGAATGGAGCCTACTTGTTAGCATCCATGATGCGTTGATACTGCACAGGCAAAACGTAGCAGACATAAACGCTAACAGTGTGATATAGACTTGCTGTTATAGCAGCAGCAGTTCCGAATGATCGGGGATCGGAAGCTCATGGTTCCTCTATCTAGGATCGAACCTCCAGAGAACCCAATACCCCTTAATTAAGGATTATGCCTTAAATTATAGGGGCCTTAATTATATGATTTAGGGTATATTCCTTAATCTAGGGTTTGGGGGTTAGGGGGAACTTCATCATTCGTTCTCAAAGGGGCTCAAGCTTTGTCGCTAAAGGTCTGCATTTTCGGCCGCCGCGATCTGTCAACGCCCTAGCAGTCGAGGTGTTAAGGACATTCATTCCAGCTGTGGGAGTCATCAGCGTCAGTGGAAATAAATGCTTTGTTGTAAATCCTGGTTAATATCACACGTCAAGCGCCCTAGCATGACTAGTCCTGCGATTGCTGCTGGCACGCACTCATGATGCTAACGGTGCTTTTGATGATGATGCCTGAGAGGCAGCAAAGACCCGGCGAATGCACTCAGCCTTTTCATGTCCCAAACTTCAAACCCTAAACCCTAAACCCCTAAACCCCTGACCTCTAAACCCTAAACCCTCAGAGTCTTGACTACGGAACCCGGAAAGCCCCAACCAGAAGTCTGCCTGCAACTGGAATCGCGGCCCAAAAGTGTATATACCCTTGGACCCTTACCCGCACCCGAGCATGCTTAGAGTTTAGGGGTTTAAGGTTTAGGGTTTAGGGTTTAGGGTTTAGGGCTCAACCGTACTGACGCAAACATTCACCCTGGACTCAAAATGCGCATTCCACTGTGGCGGGAGCACGATTTGTACTCCAAAGCACAGAGGTCTTCCTACTTGTCGAGTATCATGGGGAACTAAAGGTTAACCTTTGGCAGTAAATAGGGACTATAACCCTAAACCCGAAGCCCTAAACCCACAACAGTTAAAGGGACTTAAACCCTGAACACAAAGCCCTAAACCCAATAAAGTTAAAGGTTACCTACTCAACCACTATGAAACCCTTGAGTGAGATAGGGGACTCGAATATAATACCCTAAATAGTAGGACCCTTATTATAAGGACCCCAAAATAGACCCTAAACCCTAAACCCTCAGGACCCCAAAATAAGGTACTCTGCTACTAAGTCTGTTACAGGAGCTTGACATCGACTCCGGGAGCCAGAAGCCAGAAGCCCACGCGACGGTGGCGGTAAGGATTTTTGGGGTTTGGGGTTTGTGGGTTTAGGGTTTAGGGTTCAGGGTTCAGGCGTTTGGGGTTTAGGGTTTAAGGTTCAGGGTTTAGGGTTTAGGGTTTAGGGTTAAGGGTTAAGGGTTTAGGGTTAAGGGTTAAGGGTTTAGGGCTTTCAGGGTTTAGGGTTTAGGGTTTAGGGCTTTCAGGGTGAAGGGTTTAGGGCTTTCAGGGTTCAGGGTTTAGGGTTTAGGGCTTTCAGGGTTTAGGGTTTAGGTTGTAGGGCTTTCAGG